>RJWH01003500.1:0-139948 GCA_004363575.1 Solenodon paradoxus
TGGTGGTGGTGGTGGTGGTGGTGGTGGTGGTGGTGGTGGTGGTGGTGGTGGTGGTGGTGGTGGTGGTGGTGGTGGTGGTGGTGGTGGTGGTGGTGGTGGTGGTGGTGGTGGTGGTGGTGGTGGTGGTGGTGGTGGTGGTGGTGGTGGTGGTGGTGGTGGTGGTGGTGGTGGTGGTGGTGGTGGTGGTGGTGATGGTGGTGGTGGTCATAGTGATGATGAGGATAAGAATTTCTCAAACAAAGGAAGATTTCTAGTGCATGACAGCCCAAAACACCCACTAAACATGAGTTATCAGGATGGGAATAGAATTCAGATCAAGGCAACAATGTGCATGCATTCTGCAAAAGCAACTTGGATTTTGTACATTATTAAAATCTTTGTTCTTCTGTCCCAACTCCAGTGTTTCCTAGGCATTTATTAAAAGGTGTTAATGCTTCTAAAGACTTGGTGAGACATCAGTGAAACAAAGCCTAGAAAGGATCCAGTCCTACTCTCGGCACATAGTAGGCACTGTGCATGAGTAGATCCCCTTTCATTTCATTTCCAGCTATTTTCTAGCCACAGTTTGTCACCCCTGTCTCTCTCCAGTCCAATCTCCAGTTTCCTGTGATCCTTATACATTCATTGAGAGGGGAAGTCCATCGGAAGGTGACAAGGTTTATGCCTGTCATTTCCCCTCCATAATACCCAATCTCAACTACCTGTGAATTTTCTGGCCCTATTTTCTGCCTTCCCATTCCAGGCCTGTACCTCACATATGATTGGAAAGACTCATCCTCTTAGGAGCTGACAACCCCTATGGCTGCAGGAAGCCCTGCCTGGCCAGAATCTGTTCCCCAGCTGGGTAATGTCAACCAGGGCCAGAAGCTAAGGTGGGAGGAGACTGGAAGTTAAATAACAGGACTTCCTGAAGTCAGAGTGATATAATTAGACATTCTAGAGATCTGACATGTGTAAACAGTTTTCTGAGTCAAGTAAGCAGATGTGTCAATTTTATTTCCCTAAGGAAGAAATCCCGCTGTGGATACTGGGAGGAGTGAGGACTGATCAAGACTTGGGGAAGTCCTGAAGCCACAAACCTGTCAACTATAAACACAAAAGGCTGTGATTGGATGCTGCTAACACTCCACAACCATTCCATATCTGGGCACAGAGTGGGTCTTTCCTGCTCAGTGCTCTCCTTTCTAAACAGTTCCTCTTGTCTGCCACGAATCCCCTTTTCTTCTTCCCTCACTTCAATGTCATTTCTCCAGCAAAGAAGACGATCCTCTCTCCTGCTTTCAAAGCATGTGAAACCCTGGGAAGCCTCTCTTATTAATGGTTTCTTCCTTCTATCTCATTCAAATAACAATCTCCACCTCTGTCTCAAGCTCATCATCTCTTTCCTTGATTCACAGCCAGGATTTTGTCCCAATAGGACTGATTCTCATTTAAAGCACATTTGCCTAACTTGAAGGGCGTGGTGGTAGGAGCTAGCCTGGCGGGAAGTCACATCTGTGTAAGCCTAGAGGGAATAGAGAGTGAGGTCTTGGACTTCTGATCAACCAGCTACCTACAAAGGGCATCCTGACTTAGCTCACTTCTCCTGGAGCTAGGGATCTGGAAAGTAGGAAGTTGGTGCCAAAGACCGGTGCAGATGTTTCAGGACAGTGGCCAGTGAGAGCTGAGAGCAGTAAGCAGCAAGGTAGGTAAGTTCGGTACCTGAGTTCCATTAGATAAAAGCCTATTCTTCAACGGCTCATGACTTCTGGGTTTAAGTCCCTGTTGTCTTTGAGGAGATCTGATTCATCCCCTGAGTAGAGCTTAGGACAGAAATGATAACGGACCTGAAAATATCTACCAACTCCAAAATACAAGAAGAAAACTAAGAGTCTAAAGTAATGAAAGTTCCAATGTATAAATAAATGTCTGCAAAACATATTAATCAATAAACTTCTTTGTTGAGTTATATTGTCCCAAGTTTTCATTACATTGGGAAAGTTTATAGGATACTTTTCTCACGTCCTAGAATTTTATAAATATTTATGAGGATTGCTGAGAAATCAGAGCCAATCATTGATTTCCTAGTTGAGTTCCTTGTAGACAGATAATTCTTTATAAAAATCCCTTCAAAAGTCTTAACTAGACTTGTGGGTTCCAGTTCTAAGAGGTGGAGTGTTAAGATCCCAGGTTTGCCTCCTCTCCACAGCACAACTAAGCAAACATCTATTTGGCTACCACCTATTTGGCTACCATCTATTCATAAAGAAATAGGACCAGCATTTCCACAGAGAGAGGAGGACATCTGCTTCCATAAAAGATGGAAGAGGCCTAGCTGTCTCAGTGCCACTCAACTCTTCAGAGATCCTGAGGCCTTGGAAAGAGACCAGTGGAACCGACACTCTCCCAGAGTTAAAGGACTTTCTCCTGTAGTGATCACCCCTCTATCTGAGAGCTAGCTTTCCATCACTGAACCAGGGGCCTTAGCATGGGGTGGAAAGAGGGTGCTTACTCACAGTACTGGTATGGGAAGCCACCATCATGGGAAAGGCCAGGTGTAGGCGTCGTGCCCACCCTCTCTGCCATCAGCATACTGGTGCAGAGCTGTCAGCCTGTACCCCTGCATTTCTACCATGCAGAACTGCTGGCAATTACCACTGCCATTTTCGTCACAGCCAGACACAGACAGCCAGGGCAAGCAGCACCTGAATAGATAGTTGGCTGTTTCCTGGCAAGGAGCATTCCTTTGAACCCCTCTCATAGAGAAAAATAATAGGAAGGGATCCATCAAAATAGCCTCCTGCCTGCTCATTACTCCTGAAATTCTACCTCCAGGCCTCAAGGCATGTTTCCCACCCGCTGGTGGGATTGCCACTCCTCTGAAGGACTGAGAGACTCTCACGGGGAGGGTCCTTCACCAACAGATTTAGGCACTGTCCCTGCTGTGAGCTGTGCTGTGCTTGCTGACAGCCCACAACTCTTGGGCCTCTCTCCATGGGCTTCGTTGCTCAGATCTGTGAGTCTGGGGGAAACCTCTGCCTTTCCTATCCCAACTCCAACCTGTAAGCTGGGCTTTCAGGACTCAACACAGGGCTCACCTTAGCACTTCAATAAATACCACTGAGTGTTGCTAACACACAACAAAGAAAGTCCATTATTCCAGACCCACACCCAGATCCACTCAGTGTAACTTGACACCCCAACACAGGCTTTTACATTAGGGAAGTGTAACCCAGAGAAATAAACACAGAATGCCAAACAGATCTAAGAGAGAGGAATATACCTAAAATGATGAGTATGAACAAAACCCCACAGGAAAATCTGAATGCAACAGACTTAAGGAAATTGCCTATGAAGTTGTTAAAGCTATAGTTTTAATGATACTCACTGAAATCAAGAAAAGACTAGCATAACAAAAGGAGAACTACAATACAGATAGTGAAAAAATATGAGGCAGTTAAAAACAGAACACGATAGAGGGGCTCAGCAATAGGCTGGGAAAAGCCACAATCAAACCAGTGAGCTAGAAGAGTGGTTAGTGGAATGGACTCAAGCAAATTAACAAAGAGAAAAAAAGAATGAAAAGAAATGAAGTCAGCCTATGAGATAACAGCAAGAGGAACAATATTCATATAATAGAGGTCCCAGAAGGAGAAAAGAAAGAGTAGGGTAGAAACTGTATTTGAAAAGAGAATAAAAGAGAATTTTCCTAACCTGTGGAAGGAAGCAGGCCTCTAGACCTAGGAAGCTCAAAAAGTTCCAAACAAAAGAAACTTAAACAGATCTGTACTAAGCCACACCATCATTAAAAAGTCAAAAATACAAGCTAGAGAGAGAATCTTAAAAGCAGCTAGAGAAAAATGAGCTACATACAAAACCCAGGGTAATCTCAAAACGTAGCTCCAGGGGGAAAACAGAAAATAAAAAGGGAAACCAAACACAACATATAATTGCTTTCAAATCACCCAAGAAGACTAAGAACAAATGTAATGTCTTCAACGACACCTAGAAAACAATGAGCAAAATTAGCAAAATGACAATAAACAATTACATACCAATAATCACCCTAAATGTTAATGGATTGAACTCACCAATCAAAAAAAGGCAGAGTGACCAAATAGTTTTAAAATCATAACCCAACTTTTTTCTGTATTTAGGAAACTCACATACATTAAGAAGATAAACGTAGGCTCAAAGGCAATGATGGTTAGAAGACAATCTACAGTTAAATGGTAACCAAAAAAAAAAAAAAAAAGGTAAGGACAGCTATACTTAGATAAAATAGACTTCCAACTAAAGACGATAACAAAAATAAAAGAAAGGGATGGACATTATATAATGATTAAATGGCAATTCAGCTAGAAGACACAAAGCTTATAAATATATATATATATGTATGTATACACACACATATATACACCAAATGCAGGAGCATCAAAATACATAAAACAATTATTAACAAAACTAAAGAGAGATACCGACAGCAATACCATGATAATAGGGAAAATGAGTAAAGTGATTTTAAAAGTACAACCTTATTATCTATAAGTAAGTAAATCTTGAGTTGTAATGTACAGGTGATCACTATAGTTAATACTGTATTGTATGTTTGCATGCTGCTAAGAGAATAAATCTTAAAAGTTCTTGTGACTATTTCTGCTGGTGATGGATGTTAAGTAAACTTATTGTGATGATCATCTGGCAACTGTACTGCTGTTTGGAAATGATCATGGTGAGTGACTCCCACTTGGAGAAGTGGAGTATATGCATAAATCAAATTATTATGTTGTACACATAAAACCAACATATTTTTCGTGTCAATTATCTCTCAACTTAAAAAATAAGAAGTAATGGACACTCATTATCACCATTGTTACTCAATAACGTTCAGAGATTCTAGCAAATGTAAAAAAGTTTAGAGTTTAAAATAAAATTTGAGTGTAAAAATAAAAATCACAAAATACAGAAGAAAACTGGGCATCAGAAATTAGAGTCAGCAGAAATAGTAAACAGCAAAACTAGACCTGAGTAGAATTTAGATGTTGGAATTGCAGTGAAAATATAAAACAAATATATCTAATATGTTTAAATGAATATAAGAGGCTTTAAAACTATGAATAAGAAAACAGGAATTAGCAAAATAATTAGAGAGATTTCTGCTGGGATGTGCCCACAGCTGCTTCCACCATTTCAGACACAATAAAGAGGCTGAGACCTAAGCTGGTCCACTGCACAGTGGGTGTTGGGGCTGGTGGGGTGTGTGGGGCTGCACTTAGCAAAAATACTACAGAGCATTGGTGTGGAGATGGTCATGGTGGATGACTCACACCTGGAGAAGTGAAATAGCTGGTGAGTCTTCTCAGATTCCAAACAGAGTATCAAGAGTTTGACTTATTGCTTACTTACTGGAATTCCACAAAATGCACTATTTGAACGCTACATTGTTGATAGAACCAGCTTCTAGGACCACGCAGGCAAATGAGGTAATTCTTAAGCAAGAAGAGCCAGAGAATATGTGACCTAATCTGTGTCTGACTTGAATGAATGTGATGGCCTTTCTGAAAGGAGACAGCCCAAGAATTCAGGAAACGCTTTAAAGAGCAGTGGGAGAGTGAGGATAGTGAAGGTAAGAGCCACCTGATGACTAAGAGTCCCTTTTTTATGGCTGTCCTTTAATGGGAATTTAATGAGATACAAATATCTTCACCTTCTGTGCCCATTCTGAGATGTTCAGTCATATAGTTCTCCCAAAACAACAATTTTCCAATCGTGTTCTTTGTAATTCACTGACCAATTATCGAACTCATTAAACCACTGCCTATAAATAGTATAGATACACACTTCCGGCCATATTTCCTTTCTTTCAAAATGGTCAACCAGGCATACTGCCCAAAGATCTGCCTATTGAGAGCTATCCCCTCACCATTGCCTCTCAGGGCAGCCCCTGAATAAGTCCATACTGTAGCAATTACATATGTGTGCAGAGTTGTCAGTGCATCTTGAAAAGTCGTCTTCGATTCAGAACTATGGTTTTCACTCTTAAAAAATACAAATAAAGGGAGGGAGGGAAAGAGAGTGGAGAGGAAGAAGTATCTTTATATAGTTGTTTACTTTGGTCCACCCCCCAAGTTGTGAACCCAGGTCCTTGGGCTTCACATGATCCACACCCCAGTTATCTCAGCTGCCTGAACCACAGGGCACGCCCACAGATACTTTCTGTTTCTATAGATTTGTCTGTTCTTGCCATTTTGTATAAATCAGATCATACAGATGAGGCCTTTTATGAGTAGTTTCTTTTCCTTTCACATAATATTTTCAAGGTTCATCTGCATTGAAGCATGTATAGTCCAGTCTTGTGTCCCTTAACAGCATTTCCACCAATGATGGACCACATACAGGACAGTGGTCCCAATAGGCTATACCATATACCCTGAGTATGTATGTACATACTAGATTTGTGTAAGTGTACTCTGGGATGTTCACATGATGATGAAATTGTCTAGCAGGCCATTTCTCGGAATGACTCCCTGTCATTAAATAATGCATAATTGTACTTCAGTTCCTTTAATGGCTGAATAATAATCCATTGTATGAGATTTCATGTATCCATTTATCAGTTGATGGACACTTAGGCTTCTTCCCCAAACCTTTAAATAGATACCTGTTTTCTATTCTCTGGTGTACATCACACACACAAGTGGTGCTGCTGGGTCATATGGTAACTCTATATTTAACATTCTGAGGAGCTGTCAAGCTATTTTCCAAACCAGCTGTGCTATTCCACATTCCTACTAGCAGTGTATGAGAACTCCAGCTCCTCCATAACTTCTCCAATTGTTGGGGGCAGAAAGTAGAGCAAGGACAAAGTGGGTGTTGGCAGAACATCAAAGAACACCGGGCCCAGAGCACGGGGTGAAGGCTACCATGGGAAAGCACTGAGTCAGTGTTACTGTAACTGTTCACTCCCCAAAACAAGATAGCTACAGTTATGTAGTTAGAAAACAAAAGGCTACATAAGCAAGTCCAGTGTAAAGATACAATTGTTTGCGTAAGCTGCTTGAAGCAATTCTGTGTGTGAACTCAATAAATAGGTGGAAGGCAGGGTATTCAGAGCTCTCAGTTCATGAAGCTGTTGGCCCCCTGACCCCATCTTTCATTCACTCTCTTTCTAAGTTTCTTGATCTCCTGCAGCACCCCCTCTTTTCCCCTGCTCCTGAGAGTGAATCCCGACAACTGGCGCCTGAATAGGCACAGGGAGGAAAGTGTCCGACTGATCAGAAAAGTGAAAAGAAGAAAAAAATCATGCTGTGGAGACCTGAAAGGATGAGCGTGGAAAACCTCCTGGGACACAGTGAGTTAACTGGCTTTCAGGGATTTTATAATCAGGGTAACAATGGGGCAAAATAGCTCAAAGCATGCAGAATATATCATGCTGATTCACTTGCTGCTGTGTGCTTCCAAAGTAAAAGTGAAACAGGAGATGTTTGAGCAACAGCTCACCGCTGTACATGAGCATCGCTATTGGCTTCCTGCGCAAGAGACATTAGATTTGAAACAATGGAAACAACTAGTATCTGAACTGAAAAAGTGCATCAGAAAGGGGAAATCATCCCGATCTTGGTTGGTCTTCATGCAACCTGATTTCATTTGCCTTAAAGTCCTTGCAGTCTGACAATGAGAGTGAGGAAGAACCCCACATGGGTTGGATAATGAGGAAGGACCTTTCCTGAGAGCAGAGGGAGAGGAGACACCCTTGGCAACACCCATCCTCAGCGTTATGCGTCCATTACTCCTTCAGATGAGCTGAACAAGGCGCAGGACTGCCTGAGAGAGAGCTTGGTCCCAGCCCCAACAGACCCATTCTTGGAACCCACACCCCCTGGGGACGCTCCTGGAGCAACATTGTCCTGATGTCCAGAATTTAAAAGGGAATTCGGGAGGCACAACAAAGAGGGGATCGTATTGCTCAACTGCTTGTCCTACCATATCGCGAACTAGAGACTTCTTGCAACAGAGACTTGGAGTATTTGGTAATGGAGGAAACAGATAGGTTTTTTGGCAAGTATGCTTGGAAAAGGCTCAGCCTGAATGTGAATGTGAGAAATTGTACTGCCATAGAAATGCATTGGGCCCACGCAGGCCCTGAAGGCAGGGAAGAACTTGAGCAGCCAGTGTAATAGAAAGATAAAGAGAAAGGCCAATGACAAAAAGGATGGGGAAAAGTATGGGGAAGGGGCTATGCTTGTATTTCCGCAGGTACAGACTGACCAGACAGTTGACAGCAGCCTCCACCTTGGCGAAATAATTCTGATGAATCTTGGAGCTTATGGTGGATAGGCAGTAAGGAGCTAGGCTCAAAGAATGGTGTTGGCTGGTCCTGGAGGAGGAGGTTTGCAGAGATGGTACTTCTGGAGAATGCAACTGGAAAGAAGAATGGAGGAAGGTGGGAGGCTGGTAGAAGGGGTATCCTGGGCCTGTTACATCCAAACACTGTTAGAGCAAAAGACAGATCCATGGGACCACCAAACACACTGCATCCTGATTGCTATTTTACTTGTATTAATCTTGCTTTTATTATTGTTTTATATAGTCTAGAGAATCAGCCACAAAACCTGAACCTCCACCAAATGAAGATGGCCATGCTTACTGCCATTGTTACTGCTCGAGCTGCCAAACAAAAAGAGGGAACCGTTGTGGGTAGAAAGCAGATCAAGGACAAAGTGGGAGTTGGCAGAACATCAAAGAGCACCAGGCCTGGAGCACGGAGTGAAGGCCACTGTAGGAAAGCACAGGGGCAGTGTTCTTGTAACTGTTCACTCCCCAAAACAAGATAGATACAGTTATGTAATTAGAAAACAAAAGGCTGCATAAGCAAATCCAATATAAAGATAAAATTGTGTAAGCTGCTTGAAACAATTCTGTGTATGAATGCAATAAATAGGTGGAAGGCAGGGTATTTAAGGCTCTCAGTTCATGAAGCTGTTGGCCCCCTGACCCCACCTTTCTGTCACTCTCTTTCTGAGATTCTGAATCTTCTGCAGCTCCCGCTCCTCTCCCCTGTTCCCAGGAGCGAATACTGGCATCCAATAATAATTATTGTCTGTCTTTTTATATTATACTCTTTTGCACTTTTGTTAACTGATTACATGGTACTCCCCCATGAGATCCTATGTGTGAATTAAAGAAACAGCAGCAAAGCACTAAGTACAGGTAGCATGGAAATAGGACCACCAACAATTGCAATAGTACATTCTGGACTCATCTTGAATGCATGAAACATTAAATTTTGCCACAACCCATGTCTAATTCTATGATTTTGATCATGAAATAAAGCCTAATTCTGATGTATATTTTTGATTGATCGTTACTTAAAGTCTAAATAACTGGGTACTGAATCTCTATGAAGCCCAGGAGTTCCTCTTTTCAAATGAAGAATAGCAATCAACAACAGAGGGCACAGTATTATTCTTAAATCCTAGGGGTCTGTCTACACTGGTCTATGCTGGGATGTCAGAGACCCAATATAGTACTTCTATTTGCCATACACATTTCTAATACCATAGGGTCTGCTCAGTTATAAGGCCTAAATAGAAAATATTACCTGGTAACATGGATCTGATACAAAATCTTTTATTGCTCTAGGCCTTTTGCAAAACTACTAGCCTTAGAAATACTCAGTAAATGGATCAGGGCAACAGACATGTGCTATATATTTTCTCCAAAATTCAAAAACATCTAGACTCTTTTCTTCTGATGGACAGTTCTAGGATGAAAGCGAAAAGGAAGAAAATGAAAGAAAAAGGGACCCAAAATCACACGTGACTGATGCTATCGTGGATGCCAGGATGCTCTTCACGGAGGCGCCCCACACCAACTTTTTCCTGAGGCCTAGAGTCAGTGCTTCTGAGAACCTATGGGAGCCTCTGCACCATATCAGTGTCTCAGGAGGATGATGCATTCTAGCTGTCCTCGCTGATGGTCACCATGAATCCTGCCCCAGAGTGCAGTTTTACACTCACAGCCTCTTTCTGCCATGTAGAGTGTCCTTTCTAGATGTCTCAACCTAGGCAGGGACCTGGAAACCTATTCTAGCCCTTGAGTTGGAGGCACTGCTAAGGACACATGAAAGTTCAATTATTTTAAAAAAAGGAGAGAGAACTCTGTTTGGGTTCTAATGCAATAGCATTCAACTTACATGCAGGAAGAATTCTATTTTTATGAAACTGACTTCCTACTCATAGCAAACATTATTATCCATGTATTTTAATTGATTTTATTGAAGAAATATTGCATTATAACATTAACTACTAAGGTTTAAGATATACATGGTAGTAAATATACAGCTGTATAAGATACAGTAAGTTTACAACTATTTCCAGTGTTCCTTTACTATACAATTAATCCTCTTTACTAAACCCTTTTACCCTCTCCAGTCCCCCATCTCTTCCTATACCCACTGTTTTATTTTTTGCTAAAAGCCTGTTGTTGCTTAACTTAGACCGTTTTTCAAAAGTCTATTTTTGTTTAATTTAATCCATTCATTTGCCTGTGATCTCTCTATACACCTCATATGAGTGAATTATACAATGTCAGTGCTTTTGGCTTATCTCGCTAAGCATAATTCCATCTAGGTCCATCCATATTGTCACAGCGTCAGGATTTCACCTTTTTGCTAGCTGAGCAGTGTTCCATTGTGTATATATACCACATGTTCTTTATTCACTCGTCTGTCAATGAGCATTTAGGCTGTTTCCAACTCTTGAGTATTGCAAATAATGCTGCAATGAACATGAGGATGTGTATATCTTTGCAAATAAGTGTTACTGTATTTTCAGGGTAAATACCCAGTAGAGGAGTAACTGGATTATATGGGATTTCCATTCTCAACTTTTGGAGGAATCTTTATACTGTTTTTCACAATGGTTGTACCATTTTACACTGCTACCAAGAGTGTGTAAGAGTTCCCTTTTCTTCACATCCTCTCCAGCACTTGTTCCTTCCGTTCTTTTGAATAAGAGCCATTCTCACAGGTGTGAGGTAATATCTCATTGTTGTTTTGATTTCTATTTCCCTAATAAGAAATAGAATAGAAGAGAAGTAGAATGTCCCTGGATAGTGTTAATAAGTTAAATTATAAAGTCTCTTAAAGAAGCTCTGTTCAGATCGGTTTATATAGAGACAATAACACACTTGCATAAATCTAATTTTCCTAGAAAACTGCCCCCCAAAGAAGCTGAACTTCTCATATATTAATGTTTCACTTTTTTGAAACAAAATCTCTTTTCACAGAAATTGTTAACTTAGTAGCATTTCCCCAAAGAATCTGTGTCCACATGATCAGGTTAGCTTAATTATTTTGGCTTAAAGGCAGCCTTGTCTTTTTCCTAAGTTGATTGGCACAGAGTATAGTCTTGAAGAATTTTGAAAACTTCTTCAAAATTATTCAAGCAAATTGAATTCATGTCAATATCAATTAACTTCTATGATGTATCCATTTGAACATAATGTTTAAGATCCTCAGTTAACTTTAAAGTTTTGAACAAATTGCTAAGGATTCTTTGGATGACTGGATAATAAATATGTATATACATATATATGAATATATACACACATATATAAACTAAAATGTATTATGTAACACATTTTTGTTTGCTTGTTTTTGTGTCAATTATAGAAAAACATCTTTAATTTCTGGGAAGACACTTCTCTGTGGTTCTCCCCCACTTGTATACACCTTGTGAGCAAAGACACTATGTTCTAGACCGAATTTTCAAGCATTCCATCCCTGTTTCTCTGGCACTCATGGGGTAGAGAATGTTCACTGCCTACTAATTAACACCCAGATCCAGGATGCCTATATTTGTATAGCAAACAGCCTTGGAAAATAGAAATAATGTCTGCCTTAAGAGCAAAGATCAGGTTTGTTACCTCTCTAGTATAATAACGATAAGGTCTCCTTCTGGGTCAAAGGACAGGAAGACTAACTGCCTATTATAAAAGTTTTAGAGCCCCTAAATTCAGGGATCCTCAACTATGATGCAAACCTACTGTGCAGACATCATTCATCCTCTGTACTCACCTTCACACCCTTGGGTTTGGAAGGCAAGGGGAGCTGAGACACCCATGACAATGTTTTTATATCATGAGTAATAAAGTGCAGGGGTGTTGGGTCTTCTGCTAGCATCCATGAAATGATGGCAGTAGCTTCTAAGTGGGGTAAAATTTCAGGTCCTTCAAAGAAAATATCAGATTTAATATTTCTTGACATAAATTATGTTAAAATAATTTTGTCTACTTTAAAAAGATGTAAAAGGATGTATATGGCTCCATGGGGTTTGTGTTTGTGTGATCATGAGCCTCACTGAATTCCTAGATCCTAATATATCGCATATAATCCTCAATTACTTATCTCCCATGTTAGGGCCAGAAAACAGAGCAAGACTGAAATGGGAGCTGGTAGAACAGGCCCAGAGCATTGGATGAAGGCTGCCATGGGAAAGCATTGGAGCAGTGTGTTCTTGTAACTATTCACTCCCCAAAAGCAAGATAGATAGTTATGAAGTTAGAAAGCAAAGGGCTGTATAAGCAAATTCAATGTAACTATAAACTTGCTTGTGTAAGCTGCTTGAAGCAATTCTGTGTATGAACTCAATAAACAGGTAGAGGGCAGGATGTTCAGGGCTCTCCGGTCAAAAAGACTGTTGGCCCCCTGTCCCAGCTTTCTATCATCTCACTCTCTCTTGAGTTTCTCAATCTCTTGTGGCGTCCCCCTCCTTGCCCCTGTTCCCAAGAGCAATCCTGGCACTCCCAACTTTCCATGTTAAAGAGAAATGCATTGCCTTGATTAGAAGTTATAATTAGTCAAAGTGGTTGAAAATATACTGAAATGATGGCAAATCTAGAATGTGTATGGAAGGAACTATGTGATATTACTTATCAAAGAAAAAAAGTAATTTTTTCCCAAATTATTTATTTGTTCTAGAATGTGCAACATAGTTGCTACAGACAAACTCTGAGTGGATATAAGAAATTGTAGGGGTTTGAAGAAATAAAATTTATTTTCCTTGGACCATATATAATACCTGTAAATAATGACCCTAAAACGAAGGAATCAAATGTGTTAAAATTATCACAATAATTTTGTGTTTATTAATAACATTTTTACTGAGAAAATAATTTATTTCATTGTAAATCAGGATTTTATTTTTTAAGATATTTAAGAATAACTATTAATGAGATCTTAAATTTGTCCATTTGGGATTTTTATGAATACTTAAAAAGTCAAAATTCCCTCAAAAGTAAATAGCCCTTTAATTGTTCCAAACTGATCATTTCTTTTGGTTCTGGCTTTAACTAACTGTTAACACTCCCTGCTCCAGAGTGGATCTAAGAAAACTTAAGTTACAGAGAAGCAAGAAATCCTAACTTATATGTGGACTCCTTTTTTCTTTTAGAGTCCATTTTTTCATTATTTTTGTTGAGTTTGTTTTTGCTGAATTGTGGAATTTCTTGGCAGAAATTGACAAGTAGGAGGGGAAAAATGTAGGTTTTATTTTATCAAAGAAGTCCATTGTGCTAACTTTACGTCATCTCCATGGCTCTCTGGCTCTCTTTGCTTGAACGCGGGAAAAAAATGACCCAAACTGGAACACAAGCAACATATAAATATACCCGCGTATATACATGTTGCCTCCTAATTTCCTTGACAATGAATTGCTTAACCTGAAATTTGTAGGGTTTACTATCTTCTTAGAGAAGGGAGCTGAATATTAAGCTCTTGAGTTGTGAGTACGAGGTCTCCCATGATCATTCCCTCTGCTTTGTAGTAAAATCAGTTAACCCTTTTATTAAAGGCAGCTGGTTGCCACACTTCAGGAGCACAGAGGGGATGGGAAAACCAGGGCACTTGATGGGAGAGGCTTTCCTCTAGTCACTTCTTGATGCCAGCCCTCCAAGTTGCAGCATGCAGAACTAGGGGACCCTGAGGGTTAGAATATGACAGTGAGACTTGTTAATGACAGCTATCACAAAATCTAGGACTGGATGATGGATTACCAGATGCCCAGGTGTGGGAACTATAACTCCCTGCAAGACTCTTTAACCCACTGCATTGGTCTTCTCGGACACCATCCATTCCACTGGCCAAGGATTTGAAGACTCATGTTACAGAGGCTGGCACACTGAATACAACTTGGGAAAAATGAGAAGCATTCCATTCAGATCCCTGCTGCTCTGGTAGTAGTGGGGTAGAGAATGCTCACTGCCTACCCTTTAGCACCTGCGTCCGAGATGCCTGTAAGAACCAAGCCGGTGCCCTTTGTCTCCCGAAGGTTGCCACACATTGGCCCACCACCCTACAGCGACCAGCGTCCACACTAGTCCATAGTCTTTGCTAGTTCATGATGACAAACTCACTTTGAGACTGTTTTCACTTCACCCTGAGCACCACTGGCTCATTCACAATCCCCGTGACCCCCAAAATTCACCACGATCTTCATTAAGAATCCCAACCAATCTTTTGCTCAGAAATTGCAAACTGCAAGCAACCTGATGAGAAAAGAATGTAGATGCAATGACCCAAAGCCATCTGCTATGGAAACTTGTTGAGGATTGCCAAGGTAGACTGTGTCCTCTCAAAGAGTTCTGTTGCACAGAAACTATCTATTGCCTTAGACTCAGAACAGACAAGACGCTGAAGTCAAGGGGACACCCCGCTACCTCCAACCAAATTGCATGTTGCTGCCAAGCACTTCCCTTAGCACCTCTTTCTCCAGTACATGAATGGGCACGTGTCGAGTGTTTCTGGCTCTTTCTTTGCCTTTGAGACTTTTTGGTCCAGTTGATAATATTTCCCCCAAACCCAGAATAGATAAGAAATCGCTGGAATTTTATATCTCATAATCATAGGTTCATTCTCTTGTGGTACAAGGCTCAACATCACAAGGAGGAATAATATGTGTTTGCTGTGTAGGTGTTCTGTTAGCATTGTAAAAAGTGTTACACTTTTTGGAGGAAGTAACCAGAATAATACTCTCGAATTCAGAAACCTACTGGCAGCCTTTAAGATCAGATATTGTTTCTAACCAAAGTAGAATCTTTTGTCCGGCAAGGTATCTTGACAATCTTAATACTGAAGAAAGGCATATATGATAATCCCAGGAATACTCTAAGGATAAGATTTTAGTGGGTTTGTTGAGAACGAAATACTTGCTTAGATAGCTTTTGTCATGCCACTCAGCTTCTATGTCATTGTTCTGGTCCTGGGGATTCCCTTGTAGCACTTCTGCGTAATGTTTAGGATCTGAGCCGGTGGCCCTCCCAAAATGGCTGCTGGTAATAAAAGTCTTCCTGATGGAAGCAGATGAATGCTGCGGACTCCTTCTGTCTCTGGTAGGTAAACTAATCAGGATCTACCTTGTATCATCAAGCCTGCAGCTGAGCCACTGACTGGCCCAGGGCCTCCTCCCCAAAGGTGTCTTAGAAAAACTGGTCCTGAAGAGGAAGTCCACTTGGTTCTGGGTGGGGCCACGATTCGCTCCCAAATGGTCTTCATGCACATTTTGCTGACATCCTGCCACCTCTTCTCAGGCTTAATCTCGAACACTGTAAAGGTCCTCAGGGGACTCAGCTTTATCAACAGTATCCTGGAGGCATCATCCACCATGATGTAAAACATGACTTTACTGCCGACCATGAAGTACATGTCAGCCGATGCCAAGATTTCTCCAAGTATTGCTTAATGTATCTTCCAACCACCCAGTAAACTCCAACCCAGAGTAATTTTCTGTTTGGCATACTACTTTTCTACGATGGCTCGTTTGTAAGTACCATCCCACAGAATGGGCGCCTTCCATCTGGTCATCGACACACCCTCTAGGTGTTTCTGTGGGTTAAACCGGTTTACTAGCTGCTCTTCTTCTTTGTCTTCCATTCTTTGTTCCTTTTCTTTGTGTGCATCTTCCTCTTGGTAATTGTGGGTTCCATGGTAAAACCAGCTGGGGAATCACCAGCCCTTTGGATAGCTGTTGTCACCGACTTCTGGGATTTTCCTTTGACTGGTTTAGGCACGGGAAAGAGCCTTCTGGGCTATCGATACAATTGCAGTGGAAACAACCAGCATCGACTTTTCCTTTGACAGTCATTATTTTCTCCTCATCATGTTTTTCCTCCCCAAAGCACAACCGCCTCCCCTCGCCCCAACATTGTAATAAACCGGGTTCTTCGGGAGCAGGCAGGGCTGGGAGCGGGAAGGTGCTTGTTCCAGCTCCTGATGCAAAGATCCTGGGTTCTGAGGGGTGGTGCACAGAGAGCAAGCTCCAAGCTGAACCATGGCTGGGCTCCCCCGCCCAGCGGCTCCCTCTGCTCTATTTATAACATTTTTTTAAAGCGTGAGGATTCTTTTCTGCCAAATATTATATTAACTCAAGAGTAGAATTGTTTTCTCTGTTAAAATAACAAATGAGTCGCAGAGTGTTCAGTTTGCTCAAAACAAAACATATTAAAAACTATTCCTTGTCATCCACATCTGCCCAGAGAACAGTGATTCTGTGGGGCATCACAGCATTTGCTTGTGCTGACCTTTTATGTCCTTGATTCTTAAAACAAACAAGAAAAAGTTCCTCACTGTTATGTGTGTTAAGGTTTATTATAATTCTGCTTCTTTCTGCTGTTTATTTTTTAAATATGCACTATCACTCTGACACAAGCAGCAGTCATTGCTCATTTCTGGAATTGACATCCTGGTCAAATGGTCATTTTTTTTTTCTAATAACTCTTCAATTTACCTTTTCAATATCAGACTCTAAATTCAGAAAAAATAAAATCTTGAAGATATCTTTTACCTTACACTGTTTAGAATTTTCCAGGTCACTGGAAAACCATAAAGATTTTTTCTTTCACTTCAGGGGAAGAGAGATACTTTAAAAAAGAGAGGTTTGATTTGGTGTGTTCCGTAGTCTTAATTGTCTCCACACCATTTTAAGAGTGGTATGGGAAGAGTCGCCCAATCAAAAGAGGACTTCAGCCATTCTAGTTTAATTATATTGGTAAAATGTTAATGATATAAACATGTTTCACAGGTTGTGTTCTCTATGCAATGGATTCAGATCTCTGAAGATTGATCACTATAAAATGTTCTTACTCTTTGGGAAACATCTATAAACTACTCAAAATAGTGATGCATGTCTCTTCAACAATAACATTACTCTCCATTATGACATTGCTGATTATCGTAACAAATTATAGTTATTCCATCTTGTCAATATGTAAATTTTCTGTTTCCTTCTGATGTTCCCTGGAAGACCCCATTACTAACTACAAGGTTTAAAAAAAAATTGTCTTGGTGTGCCCTGATGGAGCAGTGGTCAATCACCTCTAAAGGACACAGGCCACATACACCTAGGTTCCAGTCCTGGGTCCAGAGGGAAAACATATGTGAACAATTAAAAAAAATAAAATAAAATAAAATGCTGCTTCCCCCCTGTTCCAGGCTGTTGACTCACCTTCGTTCCTGCCTGTACCTTTCCTTTAAAAAAAATTGTGTCTTCAGCAAAGGAAGAACAATCTGAAAGGTTCATAAAAGTTTTTGTATCCAGTACTTTATTTACTTCTTTATTTTATTTTTATTGTTAAAGGAAAGGTACAGGCAGGAATAAAGGTGAGTAGGCAGGCAGGAAGAGAGGAGGAAGAAGCATTTTATTTTATTTTTTATTTAGTTGATCACATTGGCTGTTCCCTCCTGGACCCGGGAAGTGAATCCAGGTCCTTGTGTGTGGATTGCACTCCTTTGGAGGCGGCTGACCTAAACACTCCCCTACCAGGGTGCATCAATACCATTTACGTTAAAAGAATATCATTTCAAGGAACAGACTCATGAGTAAGGGCTTCTGAATAAACATTGCTTAGGTAACTGTCAGTTCTATTATTGGTCTGAGTCAGGATTTCCAAGACTATTCTAGTTCAGAGAAGACTACATGAAGCCTGAGTCCTGAACTAATGCAGCAGAACAAGAACCAACAATAGTAGGCTTACATCACTGATAAGGGAAATAAACTTGCAGTTATAGGTGTGGACTACTATTGGTTTGTCTTAACATTATGTTTTTGACAGTTTTATTTTTTGTATTTTCTGATAAATTCCTTTCTCTTTCCTCTCCAGTTTTTAATTTAGTTAAGTATTCTTTAAACATTCATATTCTTAAAAATCCCTTAGTATTCAGGGGAAAATACTTTCACTATATCTCTTTTAATAACTGTGTAGTTATCTGCATATATTCAATAATATTATGTACTGATTTTTACCAGGATATAATTTGAAAATTCAACTGTGCAATACGATTGTTTGAATTTTCTTGAGTGCCATATTTGAAAATACATTTTATTTAATCAGGTATTTTAAATCCATCACCAAGAAGCAAGGTGCTTACAAAGTGTTCCTATAAGTTAATCTTGTATATGTTTCATGTAAATAAGATCATTTCAGGGTAGACCAGAAACTTTAGCAGACTGGAGGAACTTGAGAAGGTAAAATTCATCAAAATTTATAGGTATCACAAGCAAAACCTGGTAGAAATAAATTTCTTTGGTTTGGGTTTATAAATTCAGAATAGAAATAATAGCAGTAATTTTTTTAAGTCTGAAGTGACAGAGGGTAATGAAATATAACACATACGAATATATCCTAATGAATTAAGACAAAACACAAGGATATAAGAATGGATTGGTTGGTTGGTTTGGTGATCAAGAACGATCTTTGTAAATTTTTTATGCTAACAAAGGGGGCTGAAGGGAAAAAACATGGGAAGAGTAAAAAGATGGCTACACATCTTTTCACATGTCAATCTGGACATTATCTCATCGATCCTCCCCAAAATGATCTAGTTCCGTAGGGACATTTATTTTCATTTGATTTACTATTTATTCTTTAGTAAGACACTTTTAAATTCTGAAGGAAAAGATAGCCAAGCAAGTGATTCTTGTCTGATAGCAACTGCAAATTAGTTTTGTTCAGTATACATGCAATTATTCCTGTGTAAAAAAAAAAATCCCAAATTTTCCATTTTATTGGCCTGTAGGATACTAATCAGTTTTATTAATCTTGCTGTCTTATTCCTGCATTCTTTATTTCTATAACTAAATACACTCTCTCCAATACTCCTTTGAACCAGCTTCGCTGTATTTGCCTTCATTAATGAGTTAAATAAATTACAAAATGGCTTTGAAAAGGACAATGCATAAGTGAGAAAATTAAGTCCAAAAGAAACACATTTATTTTTAATGGAAAGGTGCAGGCAGGAATGAAGATGAACAGGCAGGCAGGCAGAAAGAGGAGGAAGAACGTTTTATTTCTTTTATTTAGTTGTTCATCTTGGTTGCTCCCCCAGAACCAGGATGTGAACCCGGGACTTTGGGATATGTGTGGACTGTGGCCAACGAGAGTGCACCTAAATACCTTACAATTTTATGTCCGTTATATCTCAATGAATCTGAAATTTTTTTTAAATGTAGAAATTCTATATAGTCTTTCGAAAGTCAAAGAGGAAAAAAAAGTAAAATGATGTAAAGCTCCTGTCTCTGAGGACTTACTCCCCTGCCTCATTCCCGGCCACTTCTACAGGAAGCAGCCCCATGGTTCCCCTAGCTGGCCTTGGACAGAGGCGCCTCACAGACCCAGTGGTAGAGCCTCTGGCAGACATCGTCGTTCCACTTGCCATCAGGATGAAAGTGGGCACAGTCCTCTCCGCCACCCAGCCCATGCCCCTCCCAGTCATCTGGCTGGCCGGGCTTCCAGTTCCTGCGGGGAGTGAAGAACAGCAAGCTAGGAGGGTCAGAGGGAAGAGAATCCAGGTCTGGGAATGAGGGGCTGTGGGTCCATCCTGAGAAGTTGAGTGGAAGGAGGAAGGGGCGGGTACAGAACGACAGAGCACACTCACTTGAAGTTCTTCTCATAGTCAGTCCCGTCTGCCCATTTCCAGACTCCTTCAGGGTCACTGAGGCCCATCCAGGTGTAAGAGGAGCCTATATGTTTCTGGACAAAATTCTGGGACAAGAAAGGCAGTAGTAACTTCTCCCCATCCCAGTCAACTCCTTGGATTAGTGGCACTAAACCAGAGCAGGTCAATGAAATCTCTGAGAGTGAGGCTCAGATTAGGGTTGCCATACGTCCTCAATGGACTGAGACTGTCCCAGTTTAGTAATGTTGAACCTCCCCCACCCCCCACCCCACATGCCACAACAGCCAGAACCCCTCCCTACTCTCCTGCACCTGGCGACCCTCTGATTGGTCCTGGCTTCAACTCTGAAAATTATGATAAAGCTAGTTCCGGTGGCAAACTTAAAACTCCCCGTGATTCCAATGTGCAGCCCAGGTTGAGCACCATTCTCTTTAGTGGGATATGTCTTGGGACCTGAGCACCAGAGACCCTCACCTGCTCCTCCCTGGAGTTGATAACCACCAGGTGGGCGTTCTCCAGCTGGCAGTACTTCTCAGCCTCCGGCCAGGACTTCCCAGAGTTAGAGAACCAGTAGCAGCTCCCTTCCTGCTCCAGCCAATTAGTGGGACAGCAAGTATTTTGGGAGCCTGAGGGGCCAAGAGTGGGAAGGGTCTGAGATGCAGCTCAGTGAGATGTGGGCTAGCCAGCGAGGCCAGCTCATCCCGACCACCCCTTACCATTGCTCTTGAGAGCGATCATCTTGCATGTGAGGGAGTTGAGGTCTTTGACCAGCTGCTGGACCCGCAGGAGCATTTCAGAATAACCTGAGATGCACACAGATGGACAGTGGGGACAGTGCCCTGGGTGTGGCGTCTGCTCAGGGAGTGCCTTGAGGCCCTCTGTCCTGCCCAGATCCCATTCCTGGAACCTTCATGCCTTCCCACACATATCACACCCAGAAGAGGAACAGAACCTGACCCGCTTTGGATTCCTGCTGCTGTTTTTCCAGGTTGCTCTCCAGAGAAGAAACTTTGCCATTCAAACTATGGACTGGAGAAGAGGGCACTCAGCACCATGAGGACGCTCCCTCCTCCACCCCTGTCCAGCGGGCCTGGTCCCACGCTGCCACACATGCTCTTGAAGGCTTTCCCACCTGCTTGCAGCTCCTGCTTGTGGCGCTCCACCTTGGCTTGCAGAGATGTTATATTTTCTTGCATACGGTTACCTGGAGGTCATGGGTACAGTGACCTCAGTGGTCAGGAGTCTGCTCTCTCCCCTGCCCATGACACCCCACTCCAATCAGAGCCCCTTCCACAGCAGGCTCACCCTGAGAGCTCAGTGCCTGGATCTCAGCCACAGTGCTCGATGTGATGTTGCTGAAAGTTGTTCTCAGGGACATGTAGTCACTCTTTAACTTGGAATCTGAACAGGCAGATGGGACAATGGGTGCCAAGACGCATCAGACCCTCTGCATGGAGGCACTGAACAGGGCACCGGACATGCATGGTTTCACTTGGTGTCACAGCAACCCCACTGAAGGGTGGGCACTATTGCTATCCAATATTGCAGGTAAGGGAGCCAAGGCTTCAAGAAGTTAAGTCATTCGACTATGTTACTCAGCTAATAAGAAAGTGATTGTGCCAGCAACCATTCCTATCCATCTCTATTTTCTCAGCATCCCCACCTCTATGCCCCATTATTTCTTCCCTGCCCAACCTGTGACCCTTACTTTGGGATCCAATCACACAGATGCCGACCAACAGTAGGAGGCTGAGACCCAGCAAGAACAGGATGGGCCGGGGGCCAGAGCAGAGACGTTGCAGGAAGGACAGGGGAGGAGGCAGTCCTGCAAGAGGAGACCATGCTTGATGAGGAGGGTCCTGACAGAGGAGGTGAAGGCTGGTGCAGGTAAAGCTCGAGGGAGGCTGGACAAGGAGGATTGTGGGACAGGGAATGGCTTGGCCTTTGATCCCTCATGGACCAGTATAAGTCCTCAGTCACATGGACCTCTCACACCCTGGGAACACATGTACACAAGTATATGCAGAGCAGGAGATAACATTTTACAAGGCCCTGTCATCAGAGCTAGGGGAAGTGGCAGGAGGACCCAGAGAGCTGGGGTCCTGAGCAGACTCACATTAATTAATTTCCACTATCAGGTTAGCAAATGAATTTCCCTTCAAACCCAACCATTCATTCCCCCAGTGCAAACTCTCATCCCATCCTCCAGACCATGAGAAGCCAGGCTGACTGTGATCTTTCCCTGTCCTTGTCTTTTTAATGACCTTAAATAGTCTTCATACTTGGCACCCCTGAGGCTGGCTCCTGGCCCTTTCAGAGTAGAGGACCCTACCAGTGCTCCTGATAGAGGTACAGACAAGACATTAAAGGGCATTTCTCCTTTCCTCTTACCATCTGTAAGCCTTTGGCTTTTCTTCTCATTCTCCAAGTGCTGGAAATTTTCATACTTTATTGACATGCTTGGCTCAACACTGGAAACTATCAGAGCTGAACTGGAGGGAGGGCTAGTGGCCAGGCTGGTACAGGAGCTGGGCAAAGAGGGAGACTGCAGCTGAGGCCAGGGCTAGAGTTGAGGTAAGAAATGAGGTTCAGGAGGAGAAAGAGCCTTGGGTTAGGGCTAGGAATGGAAGTAGACCTGGGTTTGCAGCTGAGGTTGGAAGTGGGATCGGAACTGGGCTTTGAACTGGGTTTGGGTTGAGTTTGGTATTGAAGGTAGAGATAAAAGTGGAGCTAAGTATATTACTAAGACTAGTTCTAACACTGTGGCTAGTATTGAGTTTGTGTCTCCCACTAGGATTGGAGTCCAGATTCGTGCCAAAGTTGTGGTTGGAGTTGGGCTTAAACTTGGCACTAAAACTGGAAATAGAATAGAGTTGAGGTTCAAATTGGCATTGGGGTTAGTGTTCAGATTCAAGCTGACTCAGACTGAAGATGTAGTTGGGGTCAGAGAAGTACCTGGGGTTAGTACTGGGGTCAGGACTGTAGCAGCAGTTGGAGCTAAACACAGGGTGGAGTTGGGCTCTCAGAAGTGGCACTGAGTTTGAATCTCAGTTTGTGACCGAGGTTGTGAGTACCATAATTTACCCAAATCTAGTGAAGGAAAGAGAGTTTAAAATCTCACTCAGCAATTAAATCCCCAGTCTTTCCCCTTCTATTTTCTCATATTTAGTCCCACGTGAGACTCCCATCCCTACTCCTTGCTTCCTCTCTTGTCCCCCATCTCCCTGGTCTCACTTGCACCCCCTGCCCAGTTACCTGTGGAACTTCTGGAGGCTTTGCTTCTTGAGATCACTGTGCAGCAATGACCAGCTTTGGAAAACTAAAAACAAAAAAAACACCTAAATCCTGGAGAGTTGTGGCAGGGATGACCGAAAGAGCCACAGGAGTGACTGGAATCCTGCCAGTCTGTGCTAGAGACCCAGGAGCCTATAATCTGTGGCCTCTCATTTCCTTGACACTGGGTGATAAATAAGAAACAGGAATTGAGATCAGAATACAGGCAGTGATTGCAAATACAGGGTGTTAGATATGAGCCCAGCTTTACTCCCTCCTCCAGGGTGTGTCTACTCACTTTCCTCTTTTTCCACTTCTCAGACTTCCTCATTTTCACCACTTGGGAGAGAGGAATCGGACCAGAAAGGAACGGGGTGTAATTTATTCTTTCTCCTCAGTCCCCCACCTCCTTTCACTTCCTGCATCTGAATTTCCAAAAATTGTCAGAGTCTCCATCATTGCACATTTGGATCCCAAACCGTTCACAGCGCTGTTCTTGCTCAATCCTAACCTAAGTCATTGGCATCTGAGCTTCCTCTGAAGCCTCAGTCAACAAGTCCCTCCTCAACTCTGGCCTAAGTCACCTCGCTTTACTCAGGAGGGAAGACAGTGACAGCGAGTTGGATCTACTGGTCAGAATGAGAAGGGGAAGTTGGGATAAGAAATAAACTATATTGAGCATAAAAGTCTGTGATGAGGATTGTACTAGACACTTGCATCCATTGAACCATTCATTCCTCCAAGAAAATTGGAAGGTGTTTTGAATGACGGACTGAGGCTCAGAGCCATTATGTGACTTATCTAAGATGACACACTTGGTAAAAGAGTCAGAATTCAAGCCCTGTCCTGCATGATTCCTTGGCCTAGGCTCTCTCCATGTGCACAAAAGGGATTCGATTTCATCCAGTAAACCCTGGAAAGCCCTCTAAGGGGGTGGCTCTGAATCACACATATATCCTTTCCAATAGAAAAGAAGCTGAGTGTCTGGAAAGGTAGAGACACAAATACATTTTGGTTTATATTTTCTATACAAATGGAATTGTGTTCTCTACTTACTTTATTTTCATTTAAATAATACTGTATCAGGGACATTTTTCTATACCAGCTCATTAAATGTCCCTTTTTCATTTCTTACCTTCATGTCATCTCATAATACATACCATTTACTTATTGAACATTTCCCTTTTGATATATGGTTTCTTGTTCTGTTTTGTATTCTTCTTTTACTTTTCTTTGTTGTTTGGTATTTTGATTAGTATATTTGTCAGAGGTTGGTTTTAAATTTTTGCTGAAACTGAAGTTGAGGTATAAACTGTGAATGGAAGAAAGAGGAATAGGCAGATGGAGAAGTTAAACAGAAATGAAGACCCCACAAAGCTTGCTCATCTAACAGGGGCTTCTGGGAGTTCAAACAACATGACCAGTTGCAGTTGTTGGGTTGACCTGGGGTCCTTATTCCCCACTTCACTCAGTCTCTAGACACAGGTCACACAGCAGGGGCGTGAATGCAGGCAGGGGAGGTGGCTGTTTACACAGTCAACTCTCCACAACTGAGCACAAATTCTTCCTGTAAGGCAGCATCTGCATAGGTCATCTCTGTGTCTGTAGCCACACATCAATTTAGAGGTAACACTTGTGCATGGTTGAATCTTTCCCATGTTGAATGTTCTCCATTCATTTGCCCAAATATTTACTCAACAACTTAACAAATACTTCTTGACTGTCTGCAGTATACCATGCCCTCTTCTTCAGAGGAGGCATACTTCTGAAGTAAGCAAAAAGACATGAGGCCCTGCCCTCATGGAGCTTGCATTCTAGTGAGTGACGGATAAACAGAATAAATGAGTAAACTATAGAGTGTCACATGATGATAAGTGTTAAGGAGGAAAATATAGCAGAGAAATGAGATAGAATCAAATTTTAATCGGCTGTCAAGAACAGGGTATCAGGAAAGGCTTACCGTAGGGAAGGGGACCTCTGAGCAAAAATCCGAAGATGATGAGGGAGCAAGTCAGGAGGAGCTCCAGGAGGAAGAAAGTTCCAGACAGAAGGCACAGTAAGTACAAAAGCCCTGAGGTGGGAGACTGTCTGCATTCACTTGTCAGAGATGGCAGAGATTCTACAGAGAAGTGAATTGGAGAGAAGAGAAATCAGTAAGTCACAGAGAGAACCTTTGGAGTACCAATTCTGTAACGATTTCTTTTTGCTCTGAGTTACACAGGCAGACTTTGGGAGGTCAGAGCAGAAGACTAACACCCGACTTATGTGTTAACTATAACAATGCAACAGTTGTATTGTGAATTTCATGTAAAGGACAAAGGTCTAAACTCAGAGTCCAGGAAAGGACCGCTGTAACAAGCGGCGGGAGATAATGGTGGTTTGCATGGAAGTGGTCAGAAGTGTTCTGATTCTGGGTTTATTTTGCTGATAAAAAGCATGTGGGTTTCAACAAAAAAAATAGTTCTCCTTCTAGTCTCCACAATGAATTAAACTTTGAGCATTTCCTGTGAATTGCTGACTGCCTAGGAAAAACAACTTTATCTCTGACTTTTGCAGTGCTGGCACCTAAAGACACATCATGACCTTTCATAACTATGATCATCACATGAGAGGAGCACTGTTTTGCCCTTGTGTGCAGAAAGATGAGAACTCTTTAACAGTAATCTTCCAGAACTTTCCTTTGAATACCTCTCATGGGTTCGTTTGGTAAGCCTGTCCACCCAAAGTCTGTTTCTCCTGTAACATTTTTTTTTCCTCTTTGCAACCTTCTTTTCATTCCTAAATTTTTGTTGTTGTTGTTCCTGAGACTTCTTTTGAGCTTGACTATCAGAGCTTCATTCTTCCACCACTTTTCCATGACCCCTTACCCTCTCCTAGCACCTCAGCTGGTAGGGATTCTTTCATCTGGTGGGGTGACCCAGAACTTCATTTCTATAACAACCAAGTCCTTCACGGTCCCGTCTTTACTGGGTCATCACAATTCACCGCTGATCCTTTTTAAATTGAACATGAGAGTGCTATGTGGAATCCCAGAGACTCTCAGACAATAGACCCATTCTCCTTCTTATTCAAAATCAGTCACCCCCTGAATCATAATTACCTCAGTCTCCTACCTCGTAGTGTTATAAAGAGCCGCTTCCATCTTCCATCTTCAATTTTAGAATGCTTTTATTTATTCATCTATTTATTTATTTTTAAGGGAATGTACAGACAGGAATGAAGATGAGCAGAGGCAGGCAGGCAGAGGAGAGAGGAGGAATAAGCACTTCATTTATTTTATTTAGTTGTACATCTTGGCTGTTTTCCCCAGCCCAGGGAAGGTGAACCTGGGTTTTTGGGATGTATGTGAACTGCACTGGCCGAAAGCAGCTAACCAAACTGCTACTCCACTTTTAGAATTTGAATCCAGTGTGTCTTCCCTGGTGGATAGGTTCTTTACTTGGGCACTAGAACTTTCCACATCCAATGATCCCAGATAGTCATTAGAGAAATGCAATTTCAAGTCACAGGTGAAGAACAAAAAATTCTTTGTGTGGATTATCAGATGTTGGGTGAGAAGAGATATTACGTCCTCTGTCCTTTGGTTGGTTGTGCCTATGGCTGTGGTGGAAATGGTACCATGCTGATCGCTGATACCGCGCATACACACTGACAGCCTGGGCCTGAGAGGTCAGGGAAAGGCAGTAAAATGAGAAATTTACCCCATCTCTGAATTCCAGACTCAGAGATAACAATGTGATGTGTGTCTTTCAGATTTATTTCTGTGCATGTTTATATAGCTGCAAGAATATATACATATACATAGAAAGGTTTTAACTTTCTTACACAAAAATTTGGTGTAACATGATTCTACTTAAAAATGGGACTTGAATCTTTTCGCATGTCATTTCCCACTTCCTGCTGTGTAAAGGCTGATGTGTTCCAGAGCACAGCTAAACCAATCCTGACCCAGTGCCCCGTAGTGATACGTCATTGAAGTACTTGTAGCTTTGCTTTTACAAATGATGTTGAAATGAAAAGGCTAATATATACCTGTGCTAAACAGCTAATATTTCTCTTGGTCAGATATCTAAGCTGAGAAGAAATATCTGTCTTAAAATATTTAAATGTTCTAGATATCACGAAGTTGCTCTGAAAAGACATTATCAGTTTATCTCAGTCTAAGATATTCATTTATTCATACTTCACCAACAAGCCTATATACATTTTTGCCAGTATGATGTTCAAGAAACATCTTCTGTCTCATTATGTTAATTAGCACTTAACTGTTATTGATTTAGAAAAAAATACTGTATTCTATTTAAGGTTCAGAAACTGTCAGAAGTGCTTTTCTTTAAAGTTTATTCCAACTGGGTGTATAACAGCTATTTCCAAGTGATAAATATACATTAGACATTATATGGAGCTTTTAGAGTAAGCAGAACAGGGGGTTGCTTAAAGGAATGCTTTTAAAAGTTAATTCATTTTAAATGCTTTACATCTACAGGTATTAAGGATAAGTAAACTTTGAGATAATTGCTATTTCCCTACATTAGCAACGCTTTATAATTTCCCACCATCATCTAAATAGTTCTCATAACCTTGATGTCCATACACACGGGAAAGCTTTCATTTCCGATGGGAAAATTCATCTGCTTGAGTAAGATGATTTGACCAGAGAATCTATCTCTTTATATCAAACGGCTAAAAAAAATTAAAAAAAAATAAATGTCACCTAAGAAACAGAATGCAAAGAGGAGTCAAATTTAATCTCACCTGATGACATTTGCCCTCACTTGATTTTTCACCAACAAAATGTCTTTGCTTAGCCCACTAGATTATAAATCTAGGCTCTCAGAATAAGGCTTGAATAGTAGAGCATCAGAGCATGACCAGCACTGAAGAAGTCTCCCATATCACCTCTTGGTATCAACATCCTACCAAGAGTAATCACTTTGCTGATTCTACCACCATAGAATCGTTTTGTCTGTTTGGGTCATATATAGATGCTACCATACAACAGTACTCTTTTTATTTGGCTTCTTTCACTCAACACTATATTTGTTTGAACAAACCCACCCATGTTGCTTCATGTTGTTATTTCATTTAAAAATTTTTTATTCAAGTAACATCAATTCATACATTATGTAGGTTTCAGATGTACATCATTATAAACCATATAAACCAACTACATTATGTTTACCAGTAAAAGGAATTGTATTTTTGCCAAACGTTTTAGATTTAATTTTTAGACAATAAAAAGCACCCATTTAAGTGTACAGTTAAGTAAGCTTTCTAAGTGAATACACCTATATAACCATTATAATAAAGAATACTTCCATGACCCTAAAAATTTCTAGTGCCACTTCCCAGTCAACCACCCCTGGTACCTGGCCTCCAGTGACCAATTCTGTCATTCCACATTGTTTTCCTTTCTTAAAGTTTCAAATAAATGTAATAATCTAGTATATTAATTTGGGGAGTAAGATGTCTTTCACTCAAAAATAATGTTTGTTTGCTTGTTTTAAGATTTAGCCATGTTGGTGTAGTGGTTAGGTCAGCTGCCTGCAAAGGAGCGCAGTCTATACGCATTCCAAGGATCCACATTCGCTACCCAGATCCAGGAGGAATAACCAATGTGAACAAGTAAATAAAAAGAAAATAAAGAACTTCTTTCTCATCTCTATTCCTGCCTGTCTGCCTATTCACCTCATTCCTGCCATCACCTTTTCTTTAAAAAATTTTTCCATTTTATTACGAGTATCAATAGTCCATTCCTAAGTGTTATATTGCTGAGTAATATTTCCAATGTATGAATATAATAATGCATCATTTAATGATGTTCCATATATATAAGAATTCCACAGTGACCCCTGCTTATAAGCTAGGTGTGTAGTAGACGGTGCCCTATCATTTTGTGTAATTACACTCTGATGTTTGCATGATAACAAAACTACTAATGATGCATGTCTCAGAACATATCTCTCTCATTAACAATGACTATATATATATTATAATTTGTTTAACCACTTACTCGTTGATGGACATTTATGATCTTCCCAGATTTGAGTCACTATGAATAAACCTAAGATGATCATTTGTATAAAAGTCATTTTGTTAGTATATATTTTCATTTCTCTTAGATAAATACCTAGAAGTGGTCTTGCTGAGTTGTAATGGTGTATTCATTTATATAAGGAACGACAAAAAAATTTTCCAAAGTATTTCTACTGTTTGACAATGCTAAAAGCAATATATGAGAGCCCTAATTACTAGACATCCTTGCCAACAGTTGGTACTTTCAGATTTCTACATTTTTATTCCTTCGAATAGGTCTGCAGTGATTTCTCATTGTAACTTGAATCTGCATTTTCCTAATGACCAATAACTTGAACAAATTTTTATAGATTTATTGGCCATTTGGATATCTTCTTTTATGAAGTTTTTATTCAAACCTTTTGTCAAACCTTACATATTCTGGATCCAGGCGTTTGTATGAATATTTTCTGCCAACTTGTGGTTTACCTTTTCATTTATTTAATATTGACTTCTAAGGAAAAGAATTTTTTTAATGAAGTAAAATCGTCAATTTTTTCTTTTATAATTCATGCTTTTTGTATCCTAAAAAAACTTTGTCTCCCATGGTTGTAAAGATATTCTGCTTTCTTTTAAAATTATTATGGTTTTAGGCATGCCCTGATGGAGTAGTGGTTAGGTCAATCTCCTCCTAAAGGAGCAAGACACATATCCCTGGGTTTGAGTCCTAGGTCCTTGATGCAGGGAACCAGTGTGAACAACTAAATGAAAGTAAAGATGCTTCTTCCTCCTCTCTCTTCCTGCCTGCCTGCCTGCTCACCTTCATTCTTGCCTATACCTTTCCTTTAAAAAAATTCTTATAGTTTCTGCTTTTATGTATATTTATAATCATTATGAGTTATATTTTTTCACATATATAGCTGTTCTATCACCATTTGTTGAAAATACTTGTCAATGTAATTACCTTGATTGATCCCTTTGTCAAAAATTCAGATGTGTGCCTCTTCCTATACTTTCTTTTCTGTTCCATTGATCTATCTATCTATCTTTATGAAAATACTAACCTGTTATTTAGTATGGCTTAATACCTAGCCTGAAGTCAGATGGTATAAATCTTCTAACTTTATTATTCTTTTTCATAATTGGGCTAGTCTAAGAATGTTATGTTTCCATATTCATTTTAGAATATGTTTGTCAATTTATACCCCAAAAAAAAGCTTACTGGGATTGTTAATGGGATTATGTTGAATCCGTAGATGATCTTTTTTGAGAATTAGCATTATAAGAATAAGCTTTTCAATTCATAGACATAATATATCAATTTATTTAGGTTTTCTTTAATTTTCCTCAGCAATATTTTATAGTTTCCAGTATTCAGGTCTTATATATATTTTATTAAATGCGTTGCTAGTTATTTCATATTTTGGGATGCTTTCGTAAGTTATCATTTTAACTTAAATTTTTAGTTGCTCATTGATAGTAAATAAAAATACAATTGATTTTATTTATTGACCTTATATCCTATAAGTGTGTTAAATCAATTATTAAGGTCTAGTAGTGTTTTTAGTTGATTATGAGTTTTTAGGTATATAATGTCATCTAAAAGTATAGGATTTTTCCTTCCTTCTCCTCTCTATCCTTTTAATGTCTTTCTTGCCTTAATGAACTAACCAGAACAATGTTGAAATGATGAGTGTAAGTATCCTGGTGAATTTTTCCTCATCTTTCACTAGTAAATATAATGGCTGTAAATTTTTCATAAATATCATTTATTAGACTAAAGAAATTACCTTCTATCCCTAAGTTACTAAGAGTTGTTATCACAAATGGGTATAGAATTTTGTAAAATACTTCTCTGCTTCTATTGAGTTATAGTACATCACCAAATAGATTAAAATAATGTGAACTTTGGGAGTTGAGTTTCTGTTGGGCAGCCTTAAGAAAGAGAGCTCACAGTACCAGGAGGCAGGAAGATGAGAAGCCTAGAGCTCCTGCCCCAGCCCTGGCCAGATTACCTTTTCCTAGGCAGTGTGTTGCCTGGCTCCAACCTGGGTTCTCCACTCACTAGCCAGGTTAGAGGAGAACAGATTTGGAGTGACTGCCTTTCCAGGCTCTCCAGGGCTGCTGTTCACAGTCCCCCCACAACAATGGTAGATAAATAAAATTGGAGCAAAGGAGAGTGTGTGTGTGTGTGTGTGTGTGTGTGTGTGTGTGTGTGTGTGTGTGTAAGGTGCAGGCAGGAATAAAGGTGAGCAGAGGTAGAAAGGTAGGAAGACGGAGGAGGAAGAAGCAGTTTATTTTATTTAGTTGCTCATCTTGGTTTTTCCTCCCTGCCTCAAGACAGGAACTGGGATTCTTGGTGATGAAGGTGGGCTGCTCTGGCTGAAGGCAGATCAAACTGCTATTCCCCCAGGCTGTGCCTTATAGCAAGTTCTGTTTTGTCTTGTTTTGGGTGTGGGTGTGTGTTTTAAAAGGAAAGGAGCAGGCTGGAATGAAGGTGAGTAGACTAGCAGGCAGGAAGAGAGAGGAGGAAGAAGCATTTTATTGTCTTTATTTTTATTAGCTGTTCACATTGGTTCCCCGCTAAACACACACACACACACACACACACACACACACACACACACTCATGAAATGGGTCCTTAGAATGTACCTGGAATGCACTTGGCTAGAGGTAGTGGATCTAGCCACTACTCCACCAGGGCAAGGACTGTGTTTTTGATGTCTTAATTTCTCTTTCTCCAGGGTACCCTGGTAGAATAGCGGTTAAGTCAACCATCTCAGAAGGACACAGGCATACCCCTGGGTTCGAGGCCTGGGTCCGGGAAGAAACAACCAGTGTGAACAACTAAAATGGAAATAAAATACAGTGCTTCTTCCTCCTCTCTCTTCCTGCCTGCCTGCCTACTTACCTTCATTCCTGCCTGCACCTTCCCTTAACAACGAAAATGTGTCTTGCTCATTAAATCCTCTGTCAAGTGTTTTTCACTCAACATCATCCTGTTTCCTATTCCTGCAGCTCTAGTAGTTGCTCAAGTTATTATATATATATATATATATATTTATGTTATAAAATGATGGCACCAATTAGCTAATTAACATCCCCATCACCTCACATAGCTAATAGAATAGAATAATTCTATTCTTTTTAATGATGAGAACATTTAATATATACTCATTAGTAATGTAAAAATATTTTAGACACTATAATTAACTATAGTCAGTCACCATGCTATATTTCAGATCCCCACAACTGATTCATCTTGAATAACTGAATCTTTATATCACTTGACCAACATCTTCAATTTTCCCATTACCAACTCCTGACAATCACATTTCCACTCTGGTTTGTTAAGTTTGAACTCAATCGGTTCCACATGCATTGAGATATGCAGTGTTTGTCTTTCACTGCTGCATTATTCCACTCGGCATAATATACTCCAGGTTATGGATGCTGGGCTAAACGGAAGGGTGTTCTTCTTGACTTTCATGACTAAAAAAATTCCCCTATATCTCTAACCCTGTCTCACATTTCCTATATCCATTTTTCATAGAAATTAGGGAAACAATAGTGAGATACCACTTCATTTTTGTAGGAAGGCTAAATTTTTTAAATACTGCTAACACTAAATTTTAGTAATAATGTGGAAGAATTAAAGCTATCACATTTTGGTAATGGGAATGTAAAGAGTAAAGCTAGTTAGAAAAATTGCTCTTAAAAACTTAAATATTGATCTATCCTATTACAAAAAAAAAAAAGATGAATGCAAAAAGAACAAACAAAAATTTCTGAACTTCCAATCTATTCTTCCTTTCTGTATTCCTCCTTCAGTTATGTCTGACTCCTATTATATACCTGCAGTTTGCTTTTGAATCAATGGGGAAAGAGAAGAGTCACACACAGGGCGAGGTTCAGTATCTACATCCTCATGGTTGTCATGGGTAGCTAGTGCCCAGTGCCAGGGTGCTGTGAGGATTGACTGACATGTATGTGAGGGTCCCAGCACTGTGCTCTGTATCCTACTGTGAACACATAGCAGAGACTCAAGAAGCACTGCACTAATGTAGCTTCCAAACAGAGACTTGCTGCCCTTCGTAGCCTTCTGTAAAGTGCCAGCAAAGCATGTAATACTTCAGGATGGGGATAGTGACCTTTCCTGGAAACCAAGAGCAGTTCTGTTGAGAGAAGGTGAGCAGAAGGGGTTTGGTGAGTTCTCTCTGCTGTCTCTACTCTCATGCTACTGAAAATGGGTCTGGGGGAACTACATGTGCACAACAGGGAACTTGCTAAAGGTGCCAGTTGATGGGCCTCACTTGTCCCTGCAGAACCACAGTTCCTTCAGTCGTGTCTGGAACACTGTCTTATATGCACATTAAAACTTGAGAAATGGCTTACGTAAGTAATTATCACCCCCAGATTACAACAAGATCATAGGGGAGTTTTAAGAAGCATCGCCTGTGTCCTCCCTCACAGAGTCTATCTGTTGGTTGGGTAGGAGACAAACATTGCTGTAATTGAGTTCTCCAAGTGAACTGAGAGACCAGGTCAAGCACAAGGGATCCAGGGAAATTTGTGAAAGTTGAGTGCAGATTTTGGTCTGAGGGGCGGTAACTGTTTGCTCTGTGTGAGTTCGTTAGGAGCAGGTCAGGCTGCCCACATTCTCTTTGGCAGATTTGGGGGTGTCTGTGGGAAGGGTGGGTGCCTGAAGTCAGTGAAGAGAAAATCCTTTTTCTTTTGTCTCTCTCTAGAAGTTCATGTTTTATGAATCTCTCCTGAAACAAAGGACAGGAGAGGGTATCCCTTTCTGTACTTTTAAGTCATTCTGCCTCTGAGCTGAGGGGCTGTACTTAACCCTCTAAAGACATACAAGTGTGATTTCTTTACATAACATCACCTGAGAAAGAAATTCAGAGAATGAGGAGGAAGGAAGACATAGCAGGTTCTCAGGTAAATGTCTTGAACCAGGTCAGGGCCTGTGCTCACTTTTTACTGTCATTTCTTGAATTTAGAACTTGCAAACATTTATTTCTCTATATCTGTGGTCCTGCCTAAAACATTTGTTTTCAACTGCATTTTTCCCCCTTCTAATGACAGTCAAGTTTAGATCTTCAGGATATTTCTGTCTTATATCCCAGAGTATTCGCTCTTTTCACTACATCATGAAAAATATTTTTCATGAATTAATGACCTACAACTACAAAAAAAGTTTCCTTTGTGACAGATCAACATGAGACTATAAACACAATAACACTTATCTGAAGAGATATAAACCCCCATATTCATTGCAGCACAATTCACAATAGCTGAGACCTGGAAACTATATAAATGTCCATCAACAGAGGAGTGGATAAAGAATATGTGGTACACATACACAATGGAATACTATGCAGCCACCAAAAAGGAGAGATCTTGCCAATTGCAAGAACATGAATGAACTTGGAGAGAATTATACTTAGCAAGATAAGCCAGAAGGAGGATAGACATCACATGATAGCAAAAATGATAGAAAAAAATGAATGTCATAAACACTAAATGTGGGGAGAGAGAGAACACTACTCCAAACAACTGTGGACTCTTAGTGGTAGGAGACAAAAATGCAAATCAGGGGATACCAAAGTGATGGGGGAAGCATGGAGGGATTAATTATAAATAGAGAAAAAAAGAAGGGGGAGTATTGGTAAACCTATTGTGCTTATGTAAATGTAAAAATACTATTATATATACCTCAAAACAAGGTAATGTCAAAATGCAATGTCCCTTCAATAATAAAAGGTTTTTAAAATATGAGAATATGTTGATACCCAAGATTCCTATGTAGAACGAAGTCAGAGCCTGAGATATTAATAGAGAAGGAGAATTTATAATTTTTAGGTCCTATTTTGAAGCATATCAATACTGTGTAGACGCCAATTGAGAGAATGCACAAAATAGTATGATGAACATGCCCAGAATGACTCGAAGTTCTGAAAAAAAGTCTTACTCTCTAGAGAAGCAAGGATGCCAAAGGAAAACTTAATATTTAAAATAGACGAGAGCAGAGAACATGAGAGTCTTGTGTAATCTGAAATATTCACAAAACTGCTGTTTTCTCCTGACTAGATTCAGACAAACAATATCACAGCAGCGATGCTGAGTCGGCCCATGTGTCTGAAGCAGCTGACATCAGTTAGTCCCATTACAGCTGCTGGCTTCATTCATTTAAGGGGGCCTCTGCCAACTTCCTCCGCTGTAAAGTTAGTATTTTTCCTGTTGTCAATAATAAGAATCTTGATGAAATTTACTGAGAGATGTGCTTAAACCATCATATTAAATCCAAAAACTCCCATTTTCTTAGTTTCTCTTTGCTTGCCATCTTCTCTGGATAATGAAGAGCCTCACATTTGTTCAGGGCAATGTTAGATTTTACTAGAAAAACTTACGTTTGTTAGTTCCGGCCCTCTGAGTTCATTTTATTCCAGTCATGTCACATATATCTTTTTATTTATTACTTTATTTTAATATTTTCAAATAGGTAAACAAGAATTGTATAATTAATATATGCTTAAGTATCTCAAAATTCTATAATATAACCCAATGAAAATGGTAAATGAAATTACTTAAAGGAAATAATTAGGGGTTTGCTGGTACAAAAAATATCTCCAGTGTTTCATGTTGACTTTAAACACCACCTCCCTTCTTTCTTTTTTTTAAGCATTTCATTTTTTTCATGTAGTAGTTCACATTGTTTGTCCACCGCGGCCCGTGTCTTGAACCCAGGACCTTGGGATGTATGTGGGACTGCTCCCAGGGTGTACTAGACCACTAGGCCACCAGGGCACACACCCACCTCCATTCTTCTAAAGAGGAAGAAACATCTTTATCTAGTTGTTCATTTTTGTGTTTTCTCCATCCCAACCCCAGGTCTTGAACCCAGGTCCTTGGGCCGTACAAACTCACGCACCTGCATCTCAGCCACCTGAGCCACCAGGTGTACCCCAAACTCCTGTTTCTTGAGGTTATCTGCTTTCTTCTCTCTAGAATGTGAAAATTCTAGAAAGTAGATGGCATAACCTATAGTTGTTTACATTTTACGATCGTATACCCATTTCTTATTTTTCATTCAGTAATTCTTGGAAGTGAGTTAAGGATCTGCAAATTGAAAATGTTTCCTATGTGTTCGCCATCAGAAAACAATATTTGGAGAATTATTTTCTATAAACTTCTTTAATATCCTCTTTTTCTGCTGAGCACAGTACTGGATTGGGAACTGTAGAAATCCCAGCAAGATTCATGTTCCATTCTATCATAAACAGGACTTGCTAGCTCTGAGCTTGGCCACCTTTTTGGAGCAAAGCAAAGAACCCTGGGGTGTGTAGAAAAAGGAGATGAGAGTCATACATCCAGGGAGGTAGATGGAGAGAATGAAATGGATGACACAAGGGGGTGTTCCAAAGGCTGAGAAGGATACCGGACTTGACGACGTGGCTGGGAAGCTTTGCTTTAAAGGAAATGATTTGGGGAAGCCTAGGCTTATTTCTCTTGCCGTCAGAGAGGGACATCTCCTGCGCCACTCTCATCAACTTCCTAAACCTGGTAAGAGTTCCCTTCTGCTCCAGTGAGCCTCATGGTGCTCACAGTGAGCCAAGGTCTCCCCATGACTGACGAGGCTCTATATGGTCTCACTACTCTTTTATTGCTTGGGGCAGCGGGGAGAATACATGTGTGCATATGTTGTGCTTATATGGAGGCCAATGTGTGATTTCCCCTCCGTTTTGGGGTGATCTTGCCTCCTAGATACACACCAAAATTCTGCCACAACCTTAGAAACGTGGGCTAGCTAGACCCTCCCCTATCAAACTGTGTGCAAAGCAGGTCTCCCCTACACTCAGTCTTCAGGATGGGCTGAGGAACCTCACACTACTCACCTGAACCTCAGCATAGACTAACCCGAGACACTTCATGAAGGTATCCCTGATTTTAGGCCATACCAGAGACTGGTTGACAGAATCTCTGAGTAGAGTACAGGAGATCGTATTTCTAAAAGCTACACAAATGATCTGACTATGAAGACTGAGAACAACTAAATATTGCTCATCCGACTTTCATATACAGTTGACCTTAAATAACCCTGGAGGTGAGGGGCACCAACATTAAGTCAAAAATCAACATGTAAATGCTGACTCCCCAAAAACGTCAACTTCTGATAGATTGCTGTTGAGCAGAGACTTGTCAATAACATAAACAGTGGATGAACACATATTTCATGTTTATTAATCATTAATTGAAGTGAATCATCAGAAAGTCTTCAGCCATAGCCTCTCCTGGTTGAGCAGACCCAGGAAAGGAGAAGGGTGCACTTGCTAGATTAGGGATGAGGGAGGCAGAAGTGTGGAAGCAGTAGAGAGACAGGCACACCCAGTGTACTATTTCTGGGCTATGAGGTTCATTCACAAGTTTTTCCAAATGGTCACCAACCTTAATAATGTTTCCAGTATCTTTACTGATAAAACTCTGTATGTACAAACTTGTATTGTTCAACTGTATATGCAAATCATTTAAAACTACTGTTAACAATATTCTAAGAATCCACACTCAGGTGTTACCTCTCCCCAGGTCTGTGATAAAGACTATCAATTTGTGTTTTTAGCACTCAGCTGAGGTTGCTGCTGCCAGATCTCACTTCCAATAGCATTAAGTTAAAGAAGAACAACACATCTGTGTCCCTTACATGTAATCATCCTATCTCAACATGCACACAGTTGGTTGCTAATGAAGACCATTAAGAGCTTCTCCAACTGTGTGTGACGGTATCTGCTCTCCCCTTACAAGTTGAGAGGGGACTAGAGAAGATGGTAGTGTTTGCTCAAGGTTGTGGGGATTTTATTTGGAAAAAAAAAAAACATGTATTCAGTCCCCAAATCATTGCCAATCGAGCATCTACGATGTGATCACAGGTATTTGAGGATACACTGTGTCTTGGTCACTGTTCTGGGAAACTCATATGTGAGTGACTCCTTGTAATCCTTTAGAATTGGGACTGCTATGTTCATCTTTCCCAGGAAAATTTAGATGTTGGACTTACCTTCATGGAAGTAGAGACTCTTTGTCTCACTTTCATTATAACTGATCATACACATAATATGGACATCAAGAGAAAGATATGTTCAACTATGTACAAGTATGAACAGGGAAGAGCTTAGTAAATGTCTGACATTCATAATGACCATTTAGGATAATGGCCTGTTTCAGGGAAGGTGGTACAGCTGTTTCTAGTCATGTTAAAGCATCACTTTGACATGTCATTGGTTATGGAAAACAACTGAATTGATACTAAGTTTGAAATGTTAATATTTACATAAAGAACCAAGTGCACAGTATTTTATTGTTTGTGTACACAACATTTTAGTATTTATGTATGTGTGTGTTTATGCAACTTCAGATGCAATCAGATTTCATCTGAAGTTGCATAAAAAGGAGGACACTGATCCAAATGAAAAAAACATTTTATATCTAGAGAGCAAATTATTACTGAGTGAAGGCCATTTATGGGGATTTCTATGTTACTTTTAAAATATTTTATCATCTTGTATTTTATACCTATTATTTTAAACATGTCTTTGTGTGCAGTGGGTTTATCTGGGCCATAACAAATTTCCTCACACGTAGCAGCTTAAAAACCATTTCACAGCTCACAAGCCAGAAGTCCAATGGATTTAGCTGACCTTTCTATTTAGGATATAACAAGTTCAAAATCAAGGTCTCAGCAGATGTGGTTCTGATCTACAGCCTCTAGAGGAGAATCTGCTTCCACTGTGGTGTTGGCAGGCACAATTTATTTCCTTTTGGTGGTTTCCACAGAACTCTCTCTCCATGGTCAGCCTTTTACCTACTTTCTCCAAGAAGAGAAAACACAGTATTTTCTCAAAACTTGACTGCTGATAAAGTTTTACTATGTATTTAATTGGATGATCATGGTATTTTATATAAATAAGTTTTTTGTCTGATGGGTTAAAATTAAGCTATTCACGGTTAATATGTGAATCAAATGCCACTCAGGGAACTAATGAATTGAGGAATGAATGAATAACTGCTAATCCATACCCTGCAACATTCGTCCCCACCACCCTGATACCAGTCCTCTCTACCCTCATGTCCGTTAGATGCCCACTGCACATCCACAAGGCTTTAGTCTCCTCATGACCCTTCCATATTTCTTCAGGACTCTCCCACATCCATTCTGTGCATTTTAAACTTCATCCCTATGAAACTCCTGTGCTCCTAATTCCAAAATTGTTAGCTCAAGCCTATTCCCCTTCTACAGCCTCAAACCATCCATCCGCCATCCCTTTCATCTCCCTTGTCATTTATCCTCTCCCATCCCAATGGCTTTAGCTCATTTCTTCACAATCCTTTCCATTCCAATGTCCTGGAAAGTTTCACAGATATTAAGGTTCCTCTGTCTTATACTCAATTTACCTTTTAACTCCCTTTTGCCAATTTACTCTGCATCTCCAATATCCCCTTAATTCCCATGATTGCCATCAGTCTCTTATCCCCTTGTCACATAATATCCCTCAGCTTATGTTTCCTACATATCCTTCCCTCACATACTTGAAAATCCACAGTGTACTTTAACCCCTCTGTGATAATTAGTTGTCTTTGAGCCCTTTTGTGGGTTGAATTGATTGTCTCAAATAAGTAGACTCAAATTCTAACCCCCACTGCAGTAGAGATAACCTGCTAGGCAAGAGGATCTCTGCAATCAAGTTAAAATGAGGTCTTACTGCATTTGGGTCAGCACTCATCCAGTGACTATGCTAAGAAGAAGAGGAGAATTTGGACACACAGAAAAGTATGTGACTATGAAAGCAAAGATAGGCATGAAGCATCTATGGCCAAGGAAAGCCAAGGATTGCTGACAACCACAAGACGTTAGAAAGAAGTCAGGAAAGTATCACCTCCGGCAGTCTTCAGACAGCCTATGGCCCAGCCAACACTTCATTTCAGACCTCTCACCTCCACGACTATGAGGAAATACATTTCTCTTTGTTCATTCATTTAGTTTGTGGTAAATCGTTAACATCAGCATGAAGAAACTCAGACTACAGATCTGTCCTCCCATCTGCACTCTGCCACCCTGTCCCCCGCAGCAGACTCTCAACAGCTCCATCTTAGCCCTGAACCCCCTTTTCCTCTGTGTCATTTTTCTTCATTGTATCACTCACTATGTTCTCCAAACTTACCAGTCTTTCCTCCATGCTCCTGGAGCTTAAGGGGTGTGCTGAGAGTGTGTTCTAAGTGAGAATAGTCTGTATGGAGTTTTGCTGTGTTAAAAGCACTAAAAGTCAAAAAGAGCTACTTTCTCAGACATCCAGAAGACTATAATTCTTACTATTTTATTACATACAAGAGTTTCTGGAGCTACAATGAGTGAGGTTTTATGAACCTGAATGTGACTGTGAGCTTGTCTCAGTATGAGTGTGTATTAGCAGTTCTCTTTGTGGTGTGTGGGTATGTGTGCTTGTGAGTGGCTGAGCGTGTACATGTAAGTAATTGTCTGCTTAGGAATGTATGTGATTTTGTGTTTGTGTCAATGTGTATTTGCATGTGCAAATATAAGTGTATACATGTTATTCCTCTGTGTGTGTATAGAAAGAGTTGTCCAATATGTGATATAACCCTCTTTAGCAGAATTTACCATAAATCCCTGTGCCTGTTTAATATGTGGAACATTTTAATTTGTCATGTTGAAAATTGTATTCTCTAATATTTGTCTGTAATATTTATTAGTCTTTAGGGTCTAGTGTTTTAGTAATTCACAGACTGAACTTTTCAACTGTAAGCATGCATAAAATTTCATTTTGATTATCTACATAAACCTATAATGCATTTCATTTTTAGTTGCTATATCATTTACTTTAGAATTATTGAGCCAAAGTGAAATCTATCTCCATCACTGCTTGATTGTATTGTCCCTTTAATAATAGGGCTTGCTACTATAGAAAAATGGGGAATAAATGACTTAACATTGTGAGAAACACACATTATTTATATTCTTATTATACTAGGGACATTTGTTTACCTCATCCAGTCAAAGACTAGCCCAGAGAGGCTGGAGTCATGGTTCATGAGAAGAAAGGGACTGAGAGTGGGAAACATGAAGCTCTTTGCAGGGATGTTCACTATCAAGCAGTTGGATTATTTAGAAAAGCAATGCAGGTATGAAAGATGGAAGAGAGGGTGTGAATTGGTATAAAGGTGGTCAGCAGGACAAGGACGCTCTGGGTGGCTCTGGTCTCAGGAGTGGCTCTGGGATGACATTAGTTCTGTGACTGTGTTGGACTTGCTTTTTGTGTCTGTACAGCATGGAGACCATGGCACTATTGACTCAGATCTTGAGTCCAAATAATGAGACTAACATCGCCATATAGCAAAAAAATATATCCAGAATCTTTTTCAGGTGATGTTTTGTTGTTTGTTTTTTCTGTCACATCTATAGCAGAAATGAAGTGGATCCATGTGTTTAGCAAACAGTTAAGGAATATGTAGGACTCAGTGTACTTGGAAGCTCTCTCTTTAAGCCTCCAGGAATTCCAGGGACAGATCATGATCACCCAGAAGATACTCAGAAGGCAGGTGGTACCAATGGAAACACCGCTGCCACTTCATGAACATAGAATATATGTTTGCATTCAAAATTATTGGGAGAATCTTTTAACCCCAAGCCTACCATTGTCTCTGTGACTCCTTTAGAAAGAATGACTAAGGAGTTGGCTCTAGTCGGGTATTTGAGAATCAAACCTGTGAAACTTAGCCTTTGCCCAGTGAAAGAATGGGCAGATATAATTGTAAAGAAGAGAAAAATTCTCCAAGATTCTCACTGATGTATATAATAAAAACATTCCTATTGCCCGATACCTGAAGATCATTCTGTAAGTGTGCAGATAGCTGATACTCACCTTCAGGGTCAGTGCTTTCTTGGGAAATATGAGGCAAAAGTTACATGAAGGACGTGAAATGAAATCCAGGATTTTGCACTTACTGCTGGTTCTTATAGGTATCCAATACTTAACTGCAGTAACCTTTAAATAACAGTTTGTATGATGACATGAGTGCCTGGCATGATCACTGGACATATGGTAAGTTTTTAAATGTAACTCTGTGATATAGACACTTGTGATATTTTTCAGAGGAAAGCATGTTAGACACACAATGATTAGTCAACTTGTGGGAAGCATGTCCTGCTTAGGAGCTGAGTGGTTGTGTTTCTCGCAGAGACAGTGCTTTCCATTGTGTTGCTACATGAATCAGTCAAGACAGTGGATTTTCAAATTACTCAGTTTTATGTTTAGTTTATTTTCTTATACCTGGTGTTTCATTTTAGATTGATAGTATTCATTTGTACTTTTGGTTGTTACAAGTTGTTCTTATGTATAAAGTCTGTTCTAAAGGGAATTTCAATTTTGAATCAAGATTCAGACTTCCTAGTAAAATTAGGTGAACGTCATGCAGACTGATACCAGAGGAACCTGCCCCTGCTCAACTTGGATTTAATGAATACATAATTGACTCAATATTACAAAAGTTTCGTTTGTTTTCATGCCTGGATCTAAAATGCAGTGTCAATCACAGCAACTGAACCATCATCACATGATAACGCATTTTCTATCTCACAGCTAGAGTATCACAAAATTGTGATATCACATAATTGTGATACCTTAGCTATGAAATATAAAATTGTGATCTTTAATAAAATAGTTTAAAAATGAAAATGCTATTTTTATACCACGTATTATCGATTTGTACTTGATCTAAGTGAATTGATTAGCAATGTGGCAAGATTTGTGAATGCTTATGTATGATATAAAATCAAATTATAGAGAAATATGTGTTGAACATAAGACTAATATTAAAATAATCTTTTAACTTATTTTTAAAGGAAGGGTGCAGGCAAGAATGAAGGTGAGTAGGCAGGCAGGCAGGAGGTGAGAGAAGGAAGCATTTTAATTTATTTTATTTCCATCTTGGTCATCTCTCCCAGCCCTAGAACACGAAACTGCATCCTTGTGATGTGTGAGGACCGCGCTCAGCCAGAGGCGGTGGGCAGCTAAACTACAGGGCACATCTAAAATAATTTTAATCAGGGAAAATATCACAAGATACATTTCAGAATGGCGACTGCTGTCTGAAATACACAAATGCAATTATATTTCCTTAAGTGTCATCCTGATTCAAAGGGAAAAGGCATCAGGTCTAGTCAAAGCATCAGGCGTTGAGTGTTCCCAGTAGTGACAGACTCAATGTCTGCCTTAAGTGCATCAGAATCCAGAGTTAGGGAAAAACATGTTTGTCCTAGAAACTTGTTTTGCCACACTGCCTTTTGCGTAAGATTATATGAGTCCAATAGAGTCTAATAGATCTACCCTGCAATTTATTTTAAGCATGAATGTATTGCATGCACCCTTGCAATAATTTATGAATTTCTGTGAGATATATCTTAAGGTTGATCTAAGAACTATAGTCATTAAGTCTTAATGTCTTATATATCAGATTTCATTACTATTTGGATTAAACACAGGGACAATACGAAGTTACATTGAGTGCTGTCAGATGGTTATATTATCTGGAAGCCCCATTTCTCTCTCCTCGCTCTTCTCAGGTCTCAGGAATCTTTGACATTCCTTGTAGATCAGAACTGGAGACTTTCACCCCAGAAGAATCCCTCCTGCTGACACGATTACCTCTCCAATGCCTGATACGCCTCCTTCCCTTATAGACAGTCTGTCAGACTGAAACAGAAAATCCATTTCTGAAACAAATACTTTCCTGCTGCCAGGACAGTGGACTCAGTGTGACGTTTGTGACAGCCATTGCATGTGTGAAATGGGTGTAGCCAGACCCTGATTTGTGGCTTTGTGATCCCGTGATATCACCTCCCTTCTGGACCGCACTTATCTTTTCACCAGGAGTGGGAGCCTTAGGGACCTTGAAACATTGCTGACTGCTAAAAACAATGACACCTTTTTAGTTAGTGTCTCTCAAGAGGCCACTGCCGAGTTTAGGACAGGCTCTTTCTTTCCCATGGTTCCTGGCAGCACTCAGGATCTCATTCAGAGTGGGCAGGAAACCTAGAGGTGTGACCTGCCATAGACTGGGAGCCAATTCGTTGTCTCAGTGGATTCTGTGCTCCACTGAGCTTCTCTTCTCCCTAAAAACGGATTCTTTCCTAGTTTAGAGACTCCTGAGATGCACCATTTCTTAATTTATTATCTGAAACTTAGAGTCTAACAATGTGCTTTTCCGATTACTCAATGTGATACAAGTTAAGGGAAGAATCTGAAACCACAACTGTGTTTTAGGCTGTGCTGGGCTCAGCTGTACCACTGAGTGCCAATGATTTTGAAAGTTAAATAACATGGAATTTTGTAGGAAAGAGTGATTGAGTAACATTGACTCCAGTCATGATAGGAAGTCTGAACAAAAGTGTACCCACAGAGGAGACATTTATAAGTAAATAAACAACAGCACTACCCTCTGGTGGTCTAAAAGGCAGTTTCTGCCCTTTTAAAATGTCAGATATTTCACTTTTCTTTATTCAGTTGAAGAACATTAAATATTTTACACAGTCCTCTACATTTGGTTGCTGTTATTTGTGAATTTTATGTGATGGGCACTCATTACTTTTGTGATCAATGGCGCAATATAAAATGTGGGTACAATCCAACCCTTGCTATTGCCAATGAACAATTCCAAAATGTTCATTAGTTCACTGGCTAATTATTCTGGATTTTTAAGTCAGCAATTAGAGACATAGTGTGCCAAATTCTACTCACACATCACACAGAGCCACTCATGTGACTCAGTCGCATATCTTCACACACCTACACACTCACACCCAGACACTCTGTCACAACATCCTAATTATACAATATCACAAACAGCTCACAATCACTCACACTAACACAAACACTGCATTCATACCTATTGCACATGATCACACTTACAATTACAGTGCTTATGTATCATGAGAGCATGTGTAACTGTGAAAGAACAATAGCACTTTCAGCCCCAGGATGATTGAAAGATGACACTTCTGTACCTTTTATACTTTCCAAACCTTCCATAAGCTGCAGGGACAATGTTTGCAATTTGCATCATTTGAAAAGTATTATGATCATTGCCCCTTTCAGGTGAGGGTGTGGCAAGGAAGCTGGAGTGTTTGTGGATGTGACAACATGGTATGACAGAGAAGGGCAAGAAAGAGGTATGGAGAAAGGGAAGATCAAGATAAAAGGGGTGCAGTGAGCACGGAATGTGGGGACATGGTACAAGGGGAAAGAGTGTGGATGGTTAAAAGCCATGGGAGGTTAAATTACTGGTACGGATATAGACCTTGGGGGATGTTATAAAGGGACTAGTATGCAAAGAATGTAAGGGTCCAGGGGATATGGTGTGCTGAGAGCATAAGAAATGCACAGAGTCATGGAAACAAAGCGGTAACAAGATATAGTGCACTAGTACAAAGAGGTTTGTACTCTCCATCTATACATCTTACCATTTAACTATCTGTGTATGTTTTTGCTGTGCATGTGAGAATAGCACGCTCCGGGCCTGGTGTCTTTGATGTTCTGCCAGCTCCCATTTTGACCTTGCTCTATTTTCTGTCCCCAACACATGTTCTCAGCTACCCAGAACCCAATCTCTCTACATGGACTGCATTTAGTCTTCTTGACTCTTATTTCCTGTCTCCTTCAATGAAAACAATCCCTCACTTTTTTTGGCTTTTGTGTGATAGACAGTTTGCAGAATGTACATCCTTTGTCAGAATGTTCTTAGTTTGTTTTCTCTGAAAGTGTCTCCCATTTTCAGAGTCATTTCTATAGTCGAGTAAAAGCACCGCAGGGATGTATAATCCTCCTTGGACATCACGTCATGGGTATATGTTACATGCACTCTCTCTTAATGGTGATGGGTTTGACCATTCGATTACAATACAGATGGCCTATCTAAGATGGCCGGTCCAATAGAAATCCTTCAGCTGGGTTTCTTCCAGGAAAAAAATACTCAAAACTCTTAGACCATGCATTTACCTCACCCTGGCCCTACTCCTACTTCCTCAAACTGTTTTCTTTTTCTGGAACAATTCAGGGAAGAGTGGAGCTCCAGGCAACCCCTTTCCTGCTGGTCCAGAACTGGTGCTATTTCCTGACACCTGGGCTCAGGTGAAGGACTTAAACTTGCTGAGAGGATTTTTGTCTTTCTGGTGAAACCACGTACTTCATGAGTAGCTCACTACACCCCATCTTCCATTTCTGGAGAGTCCATTGATCACACATGTTAATAAAGTAAGCAAAATACATGAAGACAAATTAAAAACTACCAAATTGCTCTTCCTTGCTTCTTTTCTCTTCTATATACACTTAGATGTCATTTTATATAAGATTATTCCCATAATCAGTAAGAAAGAAGAGACACAGAGACTCTCTGTTCCCAAAAGCAAGGCCACCATTTAACACCATGTGGGAAAGATGGAGGCATAATAACCAACCCCAAGGGTTTATGAGGATTGACTCACATGTGTGTGAAATTTCCCACACAGTGCTCCACACTTCATGTACCCTAAATGTGCATGTAAACATATAGTAGACGGTCTATTAACATTTATTGAATGAGTGTCATTCCAGATACAGTCTTTCTCAAACATGACTGTCTTCTCTAGTCCCCTCTTGTTTTATAAAGATCAGTTGAGGATATGACCTATCAGGGAAGTGTTGAGAGGTCCACAGTGGGAATAAACAATATTTGTGTTGAAACATGATGGCTGGGCAAAAGGGGCTCCCATTTTCTGTGCTTTATTAGATCAAAGGAACTGGAAGTGGGGTCCGGGGAGACTAGTGCCAGTTAGAAGGCTTGTTAAAGTACAAATTCATGACATCTGCCTCTTAGCAAATTCAACTATAAAATACAGTATTATTATTAACTATAGTCTCCAGAATGCACAAGGTCTCCAGGACTTATTCATGTCACAACTGAAAGTTTGTACCTTTGATAAACATGTACCCTTTCCCATAACCCACAGCCATCACTGTAAAAAGGAATAACTGTGCAAGATGATAGATATGTTAATTATCTTAGTTTGGGTAATTATTTCACAATGCGTGAGTATATAAACACTTTAATTAGTTCATTTAAAATATATACTTTTCTTTGTCAATCACACTTCAATAGAACTGATTATAAATAAATAAAATTCATCCACAGTTTCAATAAAAGAAACCAGCTGAATCATAATTTCTGAGTGTGATTCCCCATTACCTATTGTAACAAAATCTCCAGGCGATTAACACACACCTAATAGTTTGAGAAGCACTGTAGGGCTAAGTGCTTTCCAGTCCTGGCTTCCTATTGCGATATCAGTAGTTTTAAGAATTACTACCATCTGCTTCCCTCTCTAAATCTCTTTGGGACTGGGGTGAAGCCCATCTTCAATGTTGGTTTAAAAAAAAAAAAAGTCCCATATAATTTTAACGTAAGAAAAATGTTAAGCACCAGTGCTCTCAAATACATCTGAGTGCTGAGTTCTGACTCTGGTCCACAAGGTCATAGGTTCTACTCTGAATTTTACAATGAAGGCTCCATCCAGCCCATATCCTTGTAGCAGAATTTGGGGGCAATTGTGGCATAGGATAGCGCCTGAAGAATAAAGGGGAGGATAAATTAGTATCTTGATTTCTCTTCTTTGGAACTAATTCTCCCACCCCAGTCCCCATCTCTCTTGGGACCAAGGATGGTGAGGTTGGCCATTGGTGCATTTCAAGGTCCTTCTGCTTGTGGGTGTGGCCATGGCACCGCAGGGGTAGTGTTGAAACTGCAGTGTGTTGATGTCATAATATATATGATGCAGGTGTTAAACGGCAACACCACGCCAAAGGAGAAGGCAGTCCAGGAGGTAGAAAGAAGAGCAGGCTGTCCTGTCTTCATGCAGCACCATCTTTTCCAAACTTGAAAACCTTGACTTCTCTGCCTCTGAGGTTTTCTGTCTAATGTGCTTCTTTTTAACTACTTTGGTTTCCTTATTCCAGTGAAGGCTGACAGAATATTTTTCACTTCTATGCCAATCTCCTCCCAGTCCTCACTTCCTTCTCCAGTGGTTTTCTTGTGTACTCAGATGACCTAACACTACCAAGAATGTTTGCTTTAGTGTGGATCAAATTTGATATCCTAGATTCCTCTCAGAGATGGCAGCTGGGTTCTGAATTAAAACAAGGAGGGACAGTGTGTGATGCTTAGTGCCCAGTGGATACTCAGGCTGCTGTGTCGACAGGAATGAAAGAAACTGCAAATGTAAATGAGATAGTATTAATGGGGCAATGTCCTGGGGGCGGGGAACCCCAGCAGGCTAGAATCCCAAAAGGAAACTTGTACAGCCAGAATTTAAAATGAATTGAGAGCCTTACTGAAAATAAAAGAGGTATTAAAGGAACTAGAATAAATCCACTACCTGAGATCAGTTTTTATAAAACTTTCTCTTAAGATCAAGACAAATCTTAATTTGTTCAAGAATTAATTTATTAGAAATCATTTTATTATGTTTTGTTTGCACTTTAGGATTGTTATATTTATTTTAGGATTTGAAATCAGACCTCAATCTGTGTGTTTTTCACACCAATACTCACTGCCAGGTTCTAGTGCCCTTTACCAACACTTTGTTACTTCCTTCCTTCTCTCCACTCCCCTTGTACCTAAATCTGTGTATTACTTTAGGTAAGATGACTATTTTTATTATGTTAATTATTCTGATCCATTTATAGTTTTCCATGTATCAGACCCACTCAAAAATAAAAAAATGGGTACAAGAGTTGAACAGACACCTCTCCAGAGAAGACACACAGAGATGGCCTACAGATACATGACAAAATGCTCTAGTTCATTCAACATCAGAAAAACGCAAATAAAAACCACAATGAGACACCACCTCACACCAGTGAAAATGGCCTAGATCAAGAATATTAGAGAAAAAAATGTGTAGGAGGGGGATGGAAGTAAAGGAAGTCTTTTACAGTCTTGGTGAGGATGCAAATTAGTGCAACCTCTTTGAAAAACAGTATGGAGATTCCTCAAAAAAAAAAAAATTAAATATGGAACTACCATTTGATCCAGCAATCCCTCTTTTGAGCAAATACCCAGAGAACACAAACACACTATTAAGAAAAACATGTCTGCACCCCTTGTGTTCATGGCAGCACAATTCACAATAGCCAAGATATTAAAACAACTTAAATACTTGTCAACAGATGACTGCATTAAAAAGTTATGTGTACTCAATGGAATTTTATTTATGTAGCTGTTTAAAAAGACCAAATCATGCCCTTGGAACAATGTGAAACAAATTGGAAGTGATAACGCTAAGCAAATTAAGCCCAAAACAAAAAGGGAAATACAGAATGGTTTCACTCACTTGGAATATAAAGGAACAAAACAAACCAACACATAACAACAAAATTCATAGGACACAAGACAACAGAAGCCTTTTATTTAGTTCTTCATTTTTCAATTGTTCCCCCAGCCCTGGCATGCAAACCTGAGTCCTTGGGTTACATGTGGATTGTGCCTCAGGGGTGGGCTTAACACCTGAGCCACCAGAGCCCTTCATTTGTAACCTACCTTTTTTTTTTTGGATCTGATATGGGTGTCTTGTAGGTATAACATCAGTGGGTCCTGTTTTTTGATCCATCCAGTCACTCTGTATCTTTTGATTGGTAAATTCATTTCATTCACACTTAGGGTGATTATTGATATTGGATTTTGTTGTTGTCATTTGATCTCATGTTTTCCCTTAGTGTTATATCCCTGATGCTGCTTTTTCCATTTCTGCTTGCCTCTACCTTCAGATGGATTGTGATGTTGATTCTCTGATTCTTTAACTTTCCATCTGTATATGAGATTTGCTTTTGTGGCTACTTTGTTTCATCTCTAACTTAAACCATCTTATGATAGTCTTTTCTGAACTGGTACTGCATCTTCTATTGCCCCCCTCACACACCCCTCAGTGTGTTTTGATTGCTCTGATTTGCTTCTGATTCTATTTTGCTATTTGTCAAAGTTCTTGAGGTTTGGTGGTTTTGGGTTTGGTTTTCTCTGTTCCACTCCTTTCAATATTTCTTGGAGGGCAGGTTTGGTGATGGAAAAATCTATTAATTTTTCTTTATCAGTGAAGACTTTTATTATTCCATCATAATAATTTGCAGGTAGAGTATTCTTGGCTAATATTTTTTGTCTTTAGTATTTTGACTGCTGTTCTGTCTTCTCCTGGCCTGTAGGGTTTCTGTGGAAACATCTGATGATAGCCTGGTGGGTGTACATTTGTAGATTATGTTCATCTTTTCTTTCACAGTCCTTAGTCCTTTCTTTACAAAGTAATAGTAACATGTACCGGAATGAAAACAGAAATACAGATCAATAGAACAAAACTAAGTCCTCAGAAAAGCTCATACATAAGTAGAGAATTAACTTCTGACAAAGGAACTAAGGAAATACAATGGCTCAAGAACAATCTCTTTAATAAATGGTGTTGGGAAATGTGTTTACAATTTGATAGGCATTGGCAAGAAGGCCTGTCTCTAAATCTGCACTTACATACTGTTTCATAAGCATGTATGAGTTCATCTGCCTGACTTCATCAATAATCTTTTACCACTCATTGTGATTTTTACTTGTCAAAGGTGAAAAATGATGGCCATATAGTTATGTGTATTCCATTCACCGTCTGTGAATTTGAGCAAATTTTATTATTGACTAATCACAGTATTCCTTCCATTGAAATTTCCTATACATAGAAAAATAAGCTTTCAATCGTGGAGGAATATTTTTCTATTTTAATTCTGTTTAAATGACATAACATTAAAATAGTTTTTCCTGGGCTCTCACTATTTTTTTAAATTATAATGTTTTCAAGAAAAAATATTTCTTAGTTATTTTCATGTTGTTACGTGTGCACATCTTATCTCAGTTATTTCTGACTTTCTTCTGTGGAAAGTATTCACTATTGCTAGCTTGAAAAATATTGTATATTCTGATACATTGACACTATTGTAATTTAAAATATGTTTAATTCTCATTTGGACATGAATTATATTTATTAAATTTAAGTTGGTTTATATGAAAGTTTTATCCAAATCCATATCACTTACTAGAATGCAATCCTAGGCCGCATAGTAGATACCTGTATCTGTCTGGTACTCTTTTCCCTCCTTATCTACCTCTGTCTCCATGCTTCCTTCACACTGAATCAGCATTACCTCTTCCCTGCATCTCTAGTTTGCTGATCTTCTGTGCAGACTTCCAGACTGCCAGTTCCTACAATTATGTGAGCCAGTTCCTTAAATCTTCTCTCAGTATATATGGGAGTGGGGGGATAGAGGGAAAGAAGAGAGAGGGAGAGAAAATGGAAGGGGATTTTATACATAGATAGGCCTCTATATTTCTATATTTATATGGATTTTTATATTTATTTCTATAGCTATAGAAATATAAAGAAATATGGAAATAGAGATATCCATCCTATTGCTTTTGAGTCTCTTTGGAGAAAACTGAATAATACAGATATTGCTATCTATATACATTTTATTGATCCAACACAAAAATTGTTTAACTTTGTATATAATATAAATACTATGTGTTTTGTCTAATTTTAATAGAATTTCCTTCTGATGTATTTATTTTTTTAAATGTTTGTCTTCTCACAAAAATTAAAACACAGAAGTTTATAAAAAATCCTAAATTCTATTTGAATCATGTGTGTATGTTGGAATAATCCTTGTATTTATAGTCTTTAAATTTTTAAAAATTTACTTTTAATTGATTTTCATTAATATTTCATTCATTTATAATACTATATAGATTTCTGGAGAGAAGACATACACCTCAGGGAATATGTGTATCACATCGCACCCACCACAATAGCTCTAATGATAATCACCACTGTAGTTTTCATTCTTTCAACCATAGGTTTCTGAGCTTCTCCCCAAACCCCCTCTGGTATGTAGTCTGGAATAAGGAGTCCTGAGAGTTTGTTTTTGTTAGTTAGTTCATTTTGTTTCTTTATATTCCATGTATGAGTGAAACCCTGATATTTTTCTTTTTCATGACTTATTTCATTTAGAATAATCATTTCAAATTCCATCTAGGTTGTTGCAAAAGGCACAATATTTCATCTTTTTATTTTATTTTTTATTGTAGCGATTATTAAAGACATTAAAATAATTTCCTGTGTATAGGTTCCCCATTTCTTAGTTATTTTTAAACACACCTTGCCCTCCACCACATCACCCAGTGCTCTTCTCCATTGTCCGGGGGCTCCACCACCATTTGATTCCACCCGCCTCATTCCTTTTTGGTGGCCTCAGTTCTGCTGCAAATGTTTCAGGGTTGGTTGTGTTTCATCTGTTCCCTTTGTTTTGTCTACTCACATTCCACCTATGAGTGAGGTCATCTGGTATCTGTATTTCTACTTTTGACTTGTTTCACTTAGCATAATCCCCTCTAGTTCCATCCATGCTGATTCAAATGATGGGGTTTCATCTCTTCTAAGGGCTGTGTAGTATTCCACTGTATATATGAACCGCATCTTCTTGATCCATTCACCTGATGTTGGGCACTTAGGTAATTTCCAGTTCTTACCTATTGTGAATAGGGCCACAATAAACATGGGGGTCCATACATCTCTGCAGATGGATGCTTTTGTATCTTTTGGGTAGATGCCCAGAAGTGGAATGACAGGATCATATGGGATTCCCATATTCAGTTTTTGAGACTCTCCAGACTGTTCTCCATAGGGGTTGTACCAATTTGCATTCCCACCAACAGTGCAAAAGTGTTCCCTTTTCTCCACATCCACACCAGCATTTGTTATTTCCAGACTTTTGGAAAATAGCCAGTCTTTCAGGTGCAAGGTGATATCTCATTGTTGTTGTCTTCCATTTTTGATTGGATTGCCTGTTCTTCTGTTGTTGAGTTTTATGTGTTCTTTGTGTATTTTAGATATTAAGCCTTTGTCAGAAACATCAAATGCAAATATCTTCTCCCAGTTAGTCGGTTTATTTTTGGTTTTGATGATGTTTTCTTTTGTTGTGAAGAAGCACCTTAGTTTGATGTAATCCCAGTTGTTTATTTTTCTTTTTGTTTCCCTTGGTGGTGGAGTTGAGTCCCCAAAAGCGTCTTTAAGACTGATGTCATGGAAACTCTCTCCTATGTTGTCTTCTAAGAGCTTTATGGTTTCTGGTCTTATGTCCAAGTCTCTAATCCATTTTGAGTTGACAATATTTCATCTTTTAGAATAACTGAGTAGAATTCCATTGAGTAAAAAACCATGTATTTATCCAGTATTTGTCAATGAGCATTTAAGCTGATTCCATATCTTACTTACTGTAAATTGGTACTAACAAGAACATAGAGGAGCAAATATCTTTTCGGATTAGTGTTTTTATGTACATCAGATATATATACCAGAAGTGGAATTGCTGGATCAAATTGTAGTTCCATTTCTTTATCTTTTCTTTTCTTTTCTTTTGAGGTATCTCCACACTGTTTTCCACAGAAATTTCACTCAATTACATTCCACCAACAGTGTTTCTCCACACTCTGCCAACACTTGTTGTTTCTAGTCTTTTTGATACAAGCTATATATAGGTAATATATCATTGTGATGTTGGTTTTCATTTTCCTTATAATAAGTGGCATATTTTTCATGTGCCTGTAGACCATCTGTATGTTTTCTTTGGAGATGTTTCTGTTTGGATTTGCTGCTGATTTTTACTGGGTTTTTGTTTTTCTTGTTGTTGAAGGGTATTAGCTCTTTATGTATTTTGGAGATTAATCCCCTGTCTGATATATAATGTACAAATATCTCCTCCCAACCAGTAGGTTGCCTTTACATTTTTGTGGTGGTGTCTTTTGCTGTACAGAAGCTTTTGAGTTTGGTATAGTTCATTTGTTTATTTTTTATTTTATTTTGGGGAAACTTTTTGATTACTATTTTATTGTCTGTATTTGTTATGATCTGTTCAAGGACTCCTTATTTCTTCTTAATTCAGTTTGGGAACATTGTATGATTCGAGACAGTTTTCCATTTCTTCAAGGTTGACAACTATTTTGGCGTGTAGATGTTCACAGTAGCTTCTGATGACCCTTTTTGTTTCTGAGGCATCTCTTGTGATCTCACCTCTCTTATTTCTGAATCTTTTTATTAGGGTTTTCTCCTTTTTTTCTTCATGAGTCTAGCTATACATCTGTAAGTTTTGTTTATCTTTTCAGAGAACCAAATGATCTTTTGCATGATCTTTTTGTTTTCAATTTCATATTTTTCTGCTCTATTTTTTTTTATTATTTCCTTTCTTCTATTGATTTTTGATTTTTTTTTTCTAGTTCCTTTAAATGTAAGTTTGGATCATTTCTTTGAGATTTTTCTTGTTTTTTTTTTTTGATGTGGTCTTGTATTACTATGAACTTAGTACTGTTTTTACTCAATCTCATATATCCCTATCATAGCTCGTTTCTTCATTTTCATTTGTTTCCAGGTAATTTTTTTTATTTTGCCTTTGATTTTCTCATTGACCCAGGAGTTATTTAGAAGAATATTGTTTAGTCTTCACATATTTGATATTCTTCCAGCTTTCTTTTTCTCATTGTTTTCTAGCTTTACACCCTTGTCATGGGAGAAAATATTTTCTATCTTTTCCATCTTTCTATATTTATTGAGATTTGTTTTCTGTCCTAGGATATGATTTATCCTTGAGAATGTTCCACGTACATTGGTGGAGAATGTATATTTAGTTTATGGTGGAAAGTTCTTTATGTTCTTAAGTCCACCTGCTCTGTTATCTTATTTAAGACCATCATTTCCTTGTTAATTTTATATCTGGTGTTCTATCTATCAATGTTAGTGGAACACTGCAGCCCCTACTATTATTGTGTGGCTATCATTATCTTCCCTTAGGGCTGTAAATATTTGCTTTATATATTAGATGGCTTTGTAGTGATTAAATATTACTGACAGTTGTATCATCTTGATGGACTGATACAGTATTCATCTTTGTCTCAGATTACACTTTTTGAATAAAATTCTACCTTACATGATTTAGTATTGTAATTCTAATTTCCTTTTTGCATTTCCTTGCTTTGAAATGCTTTATTATAGGCTTTTTGCCATAAACATATGTTTATCTTTGGATCTGATGTGAGTATAACATTAAATAGATGGGTCCTGTTTTGTTTGTTTTGTTTTGATACCTATCTAGTTACTGTGTCTTTTGATTAGTGAGTTCAGCCCATTAACATTTAGAATGATTCACAACACTTTATTACTGCCATTTTATCATTTGGGGTTTTTTTATTATTATTTTATGTTTATATAAATACCTTTTTACATGTGTCTCTATTTGTCCTTTCATGGTATGGTTTTCCATGGTAATATTTTCAGCTTCTTTATCTCTCCTGCTATAGAGCTCTTCTTGAGTTTTAGGTTTGGGTTTTGCCATGAGGATTGAATCAAACTTTCTAAATCTAAGATACTTTTTCTTAAGCTAATGTCAAATCAACATTCGCCTATACAAATTCCATGTGTGGTTTGTTTGGGTTCTTTTCCTCTTTAATGCTTTCTTTTTGTCTTCCATTATTTCTTTCTTTCTGTGCTTCTGATTCTTTCTTTTCTTTTAAGGAAAGGAACAGGCAGGCAGGCAGAAAGAAAGAGGAAAATTATTTTATTCGTTTTTATTTTAGTTGTTCATCTTGTTTGTTCACTCTAGTCCTGGAATGTGAGCCAGGTCCTTGGGATGTATTTGGATTGCACTCAGTCAGAGGCAGTAGACCTAATCACTGTCCACTAAGGTGCACCTTTAATTTTCTATTTATCACCTTTCTCAGCATTTGGAGGACTTTTGTTTTCACTTCCATGTTTAAGAATTTCAACAATTTTTAAGGCAGGTCTGGTAAAAGTAAAATCCATTATCTTTTGTTTATTGGAAAAATCTTTATTTCTCGATCATATTTGTATCAGTCAGTAATTTGCCAGATATTCTTGGCTGATAGATTTTGTCTTTTAGAATTTTGAAAATGTCATTCCACTCTCTTCTGGCCTGTAGAATTTTTGCTGAAAAATCTGATGATAGCTTATGGGGATGCCTTTGTAGGTTATGATCCCCTTCTCTCACAACCTTTAGTAATTTTTCTTTATGACAGGCTTTTGATCATTTTCAATTATATGTCCTCATAGAGGTCTTTTCTTTTTCACTTAGAAATAAATGGTGTTCTATCATCTTCTTGTACTTTTATGGATAGTTCTTGTTTCAAGTTTGGAACATTCTCGCTATTACTACTTTAAATCAATTCTCTGCCCCCATCTCCCTGTCTCTACCTTCTGAGATGCCCATTATGCTTAAGCTTGTTCTTCCCATGGAATATGATGTTTCTAGTAGATTTTATTCTTTACTAACTTGTTTCTTTTTCCTTTTTCATTTATGTGTTTTTATGTTTAATTCCTAAAATTTGTTCCTCTGAGTGTTTGAGCCGGTTTAAAAAAATGTTTATGTTTGTCATAAATTTATTTCTGTATTTTTCATATCCAGAATCTCTATTTGGTCATTTAGTTTATTTAGTGTCTTCATGATCATCTAAATACTTTCTTTTAGATTCTCCCATTCTGTGTAGATAGATGGATCTCTGGAAAACTCAGGCTCTCTGTTCTGTTAGCATTTTAGAGTGGTTTAATAGTGACTTGGACTTCGTTATAGGATGTCTTTTCATTTTTCCCCAATAGTTGGCACTATGACCCTAATTTTTACTTTCTCTTCTGTTCATCTTCAGCCATAGATGTGTGACCCAAAGATGTGACTTTTGAAGACCAGAAATGCAAATTTTCTGTGAAAATAGTTGATTTCTGGTGATTATCGAGACAAAATCTTAGGGAAGATGTTTATTCCACTATGTTGTGACATCACCTATGTAGTCTTTAATACTTATTACAGCACTGATTTTTTTTTTTCTTATCTTGGGAATATATAATATCATCTTTGGTTACTTTAAATCAGTTTTATTGAGCTATAATTCACATGCCATACGATTCACTTAGGCTGTAATTTTTTTCAGTTTTTTTTAATATATTCACATGTACATGTAACCAAGCCATAATGAATTTTAGAACATTTCATAGACTTCTAATGAAAATCCATACTATTTTCACTATTACCCCATAATCTCGATTCCAACACCTAGGCAAACACTAATCTGCTTATTTAACTGTTTGACTGAGATATATTTGGGGTATTATCCTATATTAGTTTTTGGTACACACATAATGATTTGATATGTGCATGTGTTTTGAAATGTTACCACAAACCATTTAGCTAACATCCGTCACCTCACATAGTTACAGGCATAACTCACTTTATTCTGTATTGCTTAATTGCATTTCACAATACTGTGCTTTTTTACAAATTGAAGACTGTGTCAACCCTGCTTCAAGCAAGTCTATCAGGCTATTTTTCAAAAGCATGTGTTTGTAACAGCTCCCATTTTTTAGGAATAAAGAATATTTTAATTAAGATGCTTGTGCTGTTTGATAAAACACTATTGCCCCTTTTAGACTGCAGCACAGTGTAAACCTCATTTATATGCACTGGGAAAACAAAAAGCGTGTGTGACTCCAGGTTGAACCCACAGTATCTCTAAGGCTTGCTGTATGCTGTTTATTTCCTGTGATGAGGACCTTTGAAGATCTTTTTCCTTAGAAACTCAAATATCATTTCACTTGCTGTGTAGCAACGTTCTAAGTACCATATTTATTCAATTCTAGCTTTGTAAATGAATCTTTTTTTTTCACAGAAACTTTTTGAGAAATTGGGGTGCAGCTTAGAATTGAATAAACATGCTACTGCTCCAGTCTTATGAGTCTCTATTTGATTTTGTTGTGTTGCAGGTGTCCCATCCAAAGTATCACTGCAGAAGCAGAAACCCATGCTGAAGAGCTTTTCTCCTATGTATATGTGTTTTCTGGTTTCTGGTCTTAAGTACTTAAGCTATTTCATGCTAATTTTTATGACTGGTGTAAGAACGGGGTCTAGAAATTTCATTCTTTTGCATGTGAATGTCCATTTGTCTCACCACCACTTAGCGAAGGGACTGTCTTTTCTCCAGTAAGTGTTCTTTGCCCTTTTGTCAAATATTAGTTGATGTGTATGTATGTGTTTATTCTGCACCCTATACTCTGTTTCAGTTGTCTATGTGTCTGTGGTTATGCCAGCCCATTACTGTTTTGAGTACTCTATCTTTATAATAATAGCTTAAAATCAGGAACTATAATGCTTTCTGCTTTGTTCTTCTTTCTCAAGATTGCTTTGGCCATACAGGGTCTTTTTTGGTTCCATATAAATTTTAGGATTCTTTTCTATTGCTCTAAAATAAATGCCTTTGGAATCTGGATAGAGATTACATTGAATTTATAGATGACTTTGGGTTAGTTAGTATAAACATATTTTTTAAGGAACACTACAGGCAGGAATGAAGGTGTGTAGGCAGGCAGGCAACATGAGAGAGGAGGAAGAAGAACTTTAATTGTTCATCTTGTCCCCTCCTCCCCATCATCCCAGGGTCTCGAACCCACGTCCTTGGGATATATGTGGAGTAAGTCTGGTAGATTTATGCACAGGCCACCAGGGGGTGCCCTGTTCATTGTTTCCTGGCTGTTAAATAGATTCATTGTTTCTCATTTATAATCTACTTTATTCTTTGAAAAGTTTTAATGTCTTTTAGTATCAGTATGCTTTGGCTTATTTATGTTGTTAATCTGTACAGTTAGTAAATTATTTTCACTTGTTACTATGTGGTTTATACAAAATATCTTAAAATTATAATACCTCTCAAAATGATAACTTCAGTAGCACTCCTAAAAAATTTTAACAGAAAATTAAAGGTAGGAATGATGACAAGTAAGCAGGTAGGTAGAAAGAGAGAAGAGAGAAGCAGCATTTTTATTTTTAAAATGTATTTACTTGTACATCTTGGTTGTTCTCCGCAACGCCAGGACATGAACCTGGGTTCTTAGGATGTATGTGGGCCGCACTTTACCCAGAAGCAGTTGACCAAACTGCTTTTTCACCAAGACATGCCTAGCACTCCTAAATGTATACTTTTACTTCTGTCTCTCAGATCTGAGGTGATTGATGTCACCATTTATATATATATATATATATATGTATATATATATATATTCTATATATGTATATACACACACACACACACACACACACACACACACATATTTTTTTTTAGATTGGATAGCCAAGAACTGATTATCATAGTTAAAGTTGCTTTTACTATGTGTGTTAACTTTTTTATGTTGCTTTTAGATAAAATGTTCTATATATGACCATGAAGTTCAGTTGTTTAAAACTGTTCCATTTCAGTGTTTTCCTGTGGATTGTCTGATAGGTGGTCTATTCATTGCTGCAACTTTTTGCATTGAAATCCCCTAGGATTGTTGTATTGTTGTACATTTCTCCCTTCAAATTTGTTACTATTAGTTTAATATACTTGGGTGCTTCAAAGTTTGGTGCTAATACATTTATAATTGCTGTATCTTCTTGAGGTAGTGATCGCTAATTATTATATAATGATCTTTGTCTCTTGTCCAATTACTGTTTTGGGCAGTGTATTTTGATGTGTATTTTGTCTGATACAAGTACAACTATCCCCATGTTCTTTGATTTCTGAATGCATGGAATATAATTTTCTACCCATTATTTTGAAATAGGTTATATCTTTTAACACTGAAGAGAACCTCTTGAAGGCATCACGTGATTGGGTCTTTTTTTTAATCCATTCACTCTGTGCCTTTGGTTATTGAATTCAAAAATTTATTTATACTCAGAGTGATTATTAATATGTAAGAACTTCTCACTGCTGCCTTATTGTTTTATATTTAAATAATTTATTTCCTTCTCGTTTGCCTGTCTTTGTAAATTGGTGGTTTTCCATGGTGCTTGTGTTTCATTTCTTTTATTATGTTTGTAATTGTGCTCTCGATATTTTTGTGGTTACCATGAGGTTTATTTAAAATATCTCTTCACTAAAACAGTCTATGTCATGCTGGTAACAACTTTCATTTTTTATGAAGTCTCGACACTTTTACTCCTCCCCTTTAATATTCTGATACCGCAATTTACTTTTTATTCTGTTTCTTTGTTCACGTGTTATTTCTACTTCACTTTTTCACTTTGTTCATTTTGTTTTCATCTCTGGGAACTTTTGGTTCTTTTTTTCAGTTATTATTTCTGTCTTTTTTACTATGTTTTACTTTAATTCATGTTTTGTTTTCTGGATTTTGTTTTAGTGTCTTCTGTGTTTTCTTGTACTTTAAACAACTATTCTTTCTTTATCAGGTAAGTCACAGATTTTTATGTCTTCAGAATTTGCTGCTGGAAGACTTTTGTGACCCTTTAGTGTCCTGTTGTTGTGGTTTTTTCATGTTCCTTGGAGTTTTGTGCTGCTGTCTTCACTTTTGAAGTAGCAGTCATCTGCTCCAGTCTTTACTGTTTGGGGGAAATGTCCCTAGCAACCCTGCTAGGATTAGCATTATTGAGATATTTTTCTAGACCTTCAATGAATAGTCCTGCCTCTTATATCTTATTTTGGCAAGAAAAAAACTCTTGCTTGGATTCTGTCGGTCTTGTGACACAACAGGCCAAGTGCTGCAAGCGCCCTGCCCCTTTGCTTGCCCATTTGTGGCTCTGAAGTTCAAATTGATGGTTTGTATCTGACCTGCAAATGTGGGTCAGCTATCTGCATAGGCTTTCAAACTCTCCGCCAGAATTCACTGTTGAAAGTTTTTTTCTCCAGGCTCCACCGAATTAAAAATGCCAATCAGACAAAAAAGTCGAATAGCCAGGGTTTTATTGGCGTTTGCACACCCGGGCGAGGTTCTCCAGTCCTCAGAAGGGGGGCCGGGGAAGTCGCCAGAGCGAAGGGAAGCGCGCTCTTAAGCAGAAATTTCGCGGGCTTTATGCGAGGTGATTGGGGATTGGTTCTGTAACTCCAGGTGTCGGCTTTTCATTGGTGACTGGCCCAGACCCGGGTTGCCATGAGGATGTCCACCTTGGCCCGGGTCTCTGTTTCCGTTCCTCGGTTTGACGTCAGCCATCTTCTTTCCCAGGTACGGCCGCCATTTTGTCCCTCCGGGCCAGCCTGACAACTGTCACGGCTTTTGTTGGGAGGCAAACAGTGAAATGGCCTTGTGTTGGTAATGTGTGCAGAGCTGAGGGTGCACATTAGCCAGTTGGACAGATGTGTGAATAATGGATTCCCACTGGTTCCTGGGTGGGTTCTTTATGATGCCTGTAGTGCAGGCAGAGGGTCTGTGTGCTGGGATCAATAAAGAGGAAGCTTAGTTTAGGTAAGTGAAGCCAAAGCAGGGAAAACAATTACCCAGGCAACTGGAAAACCAGAGGCCGGCAGAGGAAAAACTTGGCAGGGAGATTTTTGTTCCCTGCTGAGGCTCGGGAAGAAACCTAGAAGCTAGATAGTTATCTTAAACCTTTTAAATGTAAAATCACTTTGCACACAATGATTGTTGGAATGACCGATTTATTTCTTGTATTTTTTCTGTGAATGACTTCCTTGTGTAATGACAATAAACACGTGAGGAGTCAGTGATTGGGATAGCTCTTTGGGGTGAGAGATCCCTGATAGTTTACCCCCTGAACCCACTTTCTTTCTCTTTTGGTCTGTTCTTTTCTTTCTATTTCTCAATCCTTCTCAGCCCCTCTCTTCAGTCCTGACCTTAGTAGGAGTGTGTCCTGATAATACCCTCTAGGTATTATCTATCTGCCACTCTCCCAGCCTCTTCCTGCTCCCACAATCATGTAACTCATGATTCAGCATTCTGGATAAGATGTGAGAAAGGATCCACTTCGGTACATTCTACACAACTGAGAAAACTTGGCACTAACAAGCACACTCTCACTTCCTCTCACTTTCTGTAAGAGAAATCATGGATCAGCAAGATCTCTCTTTTGATCTTAAGCTGTGCCGTTTCAGAGGAGCATTAATTTGTGCAAAATCAAATTATTCCTTTCCCCCTCTCCAGTGCACTCACACTAGTATGTGTTTGCTCTAACATTGTTCTGGAACTTTTCTGCTGGAAATGTAGACTCTTACAAAGGCTCTCTTGTTCATGGATGATTGTCTAAAACAGTGTTTAGCAGTGGTTCATATGCCATAGCCAAGACCAGGTGAAGCTGGTTCAAAGACCACTGTCAGATCTGCAGTGGCCTGTGGACCACATTGTGATTACTAAGATCCTCTTTTACAATCAAGTAAATAAAATTTGATGATTAAATTTTTTAAAACTTAACTTAGGTACTTAGACATAGGAGAGAAAAGACTGTACAATATGTCACGTTAGGAGAATGTGATTGTCAACACTAAAAAAAAAAACCTAACCAAGTATTATTTTATATTGACTTAAAATATCAAAAATATACAAGACAAACACATTATCACCCATTATGGTTTTCAGTGGAAGTCTCTCTCACAGTCATAAAGTCTGACTTCAGGAAGGGGGCCAATTTTAAAAACTACAGTCTTTTTCATATCCATAGTGGGGTTCATTATCCAAATCCCATTCACTTGCATGCCAAGTACATATTAGCTTTACTAGCTTCCTACCGATATTATAACTTAACCATTTCCAATGTATTGACTCAGTTTCTTTTGCCATTTGCTGTTTTTCCTCTAATTTTCCTTTAGAAAATTAGGTATACAGAAAGACTTCACCCACGTATGTTGTGAAATGACTATTATTAAAGCAAATGGTTGCCACTTTTTACAATTTACTGGTCTATCTAATCATTTGGAAGTTCTATTTAAAAATAAGTAAAAATTACATAAGTGAAATAGGCTGTTAAACCCCACAATATTATTTGCTGTTCTGAAATATTCACACACATCACAACTGAGAGAGTGCTGATTCAGGAGACCTGTATAGATCCCTTTTACTTTCTCCAACCAACAGACACAGCAAAGACCTGTTAGACTGAGGCTGTCTTCCCTGCCTTAGAGGTCACTCTCTTTAGAAAGTCCTCATAAAGGAGATAGACTAGAACACAGGACGATATTACCCAGATTCCTCTAAGATGTGAGTCTTCTGACGAGTAGACTTCTCAGGCAAATGGGAGAGAGCTGTATTGAACCTGGAGATGCTTCAACCTTTGTCCCATCTCTTGAAGACAATTCTGAGGGGCTGACCTGGAACATGCCTAGATGGTGGGGATGGAGATAGTACAGGCCTGCAATGGGCTCATGTGAGGTTGTTGGGGAGAGGCTGGCATCAATGTTGGTATTAAGGCAGGTGTCCTCAGGTAATTTTCTGTGTCTGTGTCCAAGTCTAGTTGCACTGGGGAGAAGATGGAAAGAATGGATGAACCACTAGATCAGGGGTCTAAATAGTCTCTCAGAGGATGGAAATGATCTGAGTCTTACTTTCTTTTGTAGTAGAAAAGGTTGTAGCAAGTCTGGATAGACATCCACACAGATCTCTTGCCTGCTGTCTGAGTTTGGATTCCTGACCACATTTATCTTTCGGTCTCCTGTATATACTCACAAAAGGAGTATACATGAATAACAGCCCTTTTTAAAGCATGTTTGAGCCTAGAAGCTACTTCAAGTTACCTGGCTCATGCTTTGTGGTTGAGGACATGGTCCAGAACAAGTGTCTTGGTGGCAGGCTGAGGAACATCATGAAAAATATCAAGCCTGTGTCTGTTAGCTGATAATGACATTTGAGTGCTTGCCAGTGTGCTTGGGTGCAGGTTATAAATTAACAAAACCGACATTCTGGCCTTTCTCAGGTCCACAAGTTGGAAGGAGCTCAGTTAATATCTTTTGAAGGGAGGCTCTGTAAGGCAGTTGAGCCCCATAGCCAGTGTCTTAACCGGAAGATGATTTATGAAAAGTTTCTTGATAGATTTTTTAATTGACTGTATAGAGAAGAATTGTCTTGGAAGCATGCTGTGGGAAAAGAGATGCATATTTGAACTGTCAATCAAAAGAAAAAACAGAAATAAGTAAATAAAAATACTTTGAGCATATGAAATTAAATCTCACCATAGAAGTAATGCGAATGGTCATTTTATATATGCAGAGGTACCATCTTCAGTGTGGTCAGGGAAAAACAAAGCATAATGCCAATGTGATATGGAAACTTTAAGAGCCTTTGTGTCCTCTTACCAAACTCAGTGGAAACAGGCCCTCTGATATACTCATGCATGGAGCATACTTGAACAATGTCCCCCTTTAAGGCCCTTTGTCTCTTCTGTTTCTGCTTCAGGTTCTAGACTTAAGGGGGTTGGGGCTGATGCTTTCTGTGATGACCCTGATGTCTCTCTTATGTCCTTGCATGGCTGGTCAATCTCCTTCAGTCACTGGATTTCTTGAAGTACAAGAAAACGAGAAAAAAAAAAATCTTATACACCTAAAGACAAAAGTCCTCAAATACCTATTCATTCAAGTGAGGATGAGGGGGGATACTGGATCCCTAAACAATAACTTTTGTTTACCCACCCCAGGCAATACCCTTTTTGTACACATCAGTGCATTGTATTTCATGCTACATCTTGTTTCTCACGAACCTCTGTATCATGTGTCAGTTTCACCACTTTGCTCCTTTTTTTGTTTCTCTAGACACATTGGTGGATATTTTCTTTTTACTAGTGATGCTGAATAAATTTTTGGCACATCTTTTGTTTTCATGAATAGAATGTGAAAAATGGACTTTTCAAATCAACATCTTTGTACATCTTAAAGTGTAGTCTCTATGACGGTTTTGTCTGTGCTCCAAAATTGGTTAAATCCATCCCTATGCGCACCCTGGTGGAGAGTGTTTGGGTCTGCACCTCTGGCTGAGCACAGTTAGTACACATCCCAGGGACCAGCATTTGCATCATAGGACCTGGGGGGGGACAAACAATGTGGACAAATAAATAAAGATGCTTCTTCCTCCTTGCTTCCTGCCTGCCTGCTTGTCTTCATTTCTGCCTGAACCTTTCCTTTAAAAGAAATTCATCCCTACCCCATCAACCATGGGAGTTTCCATTTTCCTAAATGAATTCCACACTGGATAGTGTCTGAAGTTTTCTGAATTGTAGATTCTATTTGCATTTCCTAGAGCATTCACCATCATACCTACACCATAATGTTATCTGCCACCTGAAGTTATTTATCTATTAGTTTCTTGGCAATAGACACAAGTCTCTTATGTGTGGGCTATTTTTGTTTATGGCATGGTTATCTTTGAAAAGTATCCTGGACGTCATTTTGTTTTAGGTGATGGACACTGAAAATATATACTTCCAATTTTTAGTTCTTAATTTCAGGCAGAATTTACTATTTTAGTAAGTTAGAATTTTAATTAATTCTTTTGATTTGTACCTAAGTCAGTTTTTCCCTGCTCTGAAATCACAGTGTTTATTCTAAAATTTTCATTAAACATGTTTTTCCAGTTTCATGCTTGTCACTTGATTCATGTAGTACTTATTCTTCTGAATCATTAATGTATTAAAGGAGTATCCATTCATGATTATCTAATAATTCATTATTGCCTTACTGAAGAGAGAACCACCTTAGATATTTCAATATTTCCTTTATGTGAACGCCTGTTAAGGGGTTACACATTGTTTCATTAATCTTAGGATTAACATCATTCCCATCACTACTTTCTTTCATATTCTGTTACAACAGATGGTATATACTTATTTCAATTTTCTTTTCCCTACTTTTGACCCTGTACTTGCGTTAATTTTTCAATGATCTGATCATATTCCAGTAAAAATTAATTAATAAGCTGAGTGGAATTGCTTGGGAAGAATTTATAGTTTTATGAGGTTTTTCCAAATATGGATTTGGACCACTTTCCATTTTGTTTAATGTTTGTGTTCAGATAAATCTTCCTTTTTTTAATTTTATTGAAGGACCATACCCAGTATAACTTTAATAGGTTTGTGTATACGTCATAGTAAACCAACAACTGTATATAATCCAGTAAGTTTACCACTATTTCAGTTTTTCCTTCATATACAATTAATCTCCTTTACCCTATTTATGAGAAAAGATGACATGGGGCCTGTTTATTCATTTATCTTTGTATAAAAGCACTAAATTTCACCATAAAAGTTCTTTATACTGTAAGATTTTATTGCAGTGAATTTACATTATTTGTGCAGTTTGCTTTCTAATTCTTTTCATAATACTGAAATGTATCAGATTTTAAAACTTTGCCTATTCAATGACTAATATGACCATTATCTTAAAAGTTTTTTATGCTACAGTGGCATAAACATTCCACATTTCTCTTTTTATTCCTATGAATAAATAGAGACACTCAGAAAACTTTTAAAAAATTGAAGTAATTTATCACTATATGTTAGTTTTATTAAATGTGCAACATAATGGTTTGATATACAGGTGTATTGTAAAAGGATTACCTTGATAAGTTCAGTTACCACGCAGTTACATGTTTTCCTTAGGATGTGAAATTTTAAGATATACATACACTTAGTAACTTGAAAATACATAACACAATATTGTTAACTACCGTGCATTGTCGGCTGCTCTGCATTACATCTCAGGTCTTATTTCTTATAACTGGAAGTGTAGACATTTCATTTTCCTTCACCTATTTTACCCACCCCAAACTTCTGTTTTAGACAACCACCAATCTTCTTTGTATGGATGTTTTCCAATAATTTTTATATTAGCCATATAAGTGAAGTCATATAGTATTTGCCTTTCATTACCTGATTTGCTTTATTTAGTATAATGTCTTCAAGGTCCAGCCAGGATACCAAAAATGGGTGTATTTCTTTGTTTTTAATGACTGACCGAATATTTTATTTTATATACACATATTTTCTTTAGCTATTCATGCACTGATGACACAGATTTTTTTCTGTACCTGGATTACTGTGTATAATGCTATAATGAACATGTGAATACAGATAAATCTTTTCGTGTTAATGTTTTTTTTTCCTTTGATGTATACCTAGAAGTGGAATTTCTGGATCATCAGGTAATTTTCTTTTTAATGTCTGTGAAGCATTCATATTATTTTTCATAGTGACTGGACCACCTCACATTCCCACCAAAAGTGAACAATTTCACATCCTCAGCAGCACGTCTTATGTCTTAGTTTTAATAATAGCCATTCTAATTGGTGTGAAGTGATGTCTCATTACGGTTTTGATTTGTATTTCCCCAGTATTAGTGATTTTGAACAACTCTTCATGTGCTTGCTAATCATTTGTATGTCTTTTAAGAAATGTCTGTTTAGGTCAGTTGCCCTTTATTAATTAGGGCTTATTTTTTTGTTTGTCTTTTTGTGATTTTGCTGTGGAGTTCCTTATATATTTTTTGTAAATATTTTGTAAATATTTCTCCTATTTTGTTGGCAGTATCTTCCCTCTTATTTCATTTGCTGTTCAGACGCTTTCAAGTTTAATGCAATGATACTTTTTAATTTTTGTCTTTTTATAAAACCTGGGGAGAGGGGTGATTCATATCCAAATACATTGTTCATACCAATGTCAAAAAGATTTTTTCCTACATCTCCTTCTAGGAGTTTTACAGTTTCAGATTTTAATCTGGTGTGAGATAAGGGTCAAATTTCTTCCTTGTCCATGTAGACATCCAGTTTCCCACATCACTTACTGAAGAGATGACCCTTTTCTCAGTGCATGGTCCCATCAACTGATCTTTGACAATGTTGCCTATAAATATATGGCTTTATTTCTGAGCTCTCTATTCTTCTGATTCCTTGGTCTATATGTCTGTCACCACCATGCTGCTGTGATTATTATAACTTGTATAACATAGTGTGATGCCTTCAGCTTTGCTTTTTGTGCTCAAGATTGCTTTTTATATTTTGTGTCCTTTGTAGTTCCATATGAATTTTAGAATTCCCTTTTTCCATTTTCTGTGAAAAATGTCATTGGAATTTGGGTCAGGATAGCATTGAAACTATAGACTGTTTTGTGTAGTAAGTTCATCTTAACAATTTTTTTCAGTCCATTAACATGGATTATCATCTTTTCATTTTTTGTGCCTTCTTCAGTTTATCATCAGTATTTTAGAGTTTTCAGTGTACAGATCTTTCCAATCCTTGATTAAATTTATTCCTAAGTACTGCATTCTTTTCGTGCTATTTTAAGTGAGATTTTTCTTAACTTTTCTGTGAGTGTATAAAAAATCACAACTGATTTTTATAAGTTGATTTTATATGCTGCAGCTTACTGAATTCATTTGTGAATTCTGATTTTGCAGTGTTTTTAAGGTTTTCTAAATATAAGAGCTTGTCATCTGCAAATGGAAACAGCTTAAATTTCTTCTTTGTGATTTGGAGTTCTCCTTTTTTCCGCATTTGCTCAGGTTAGCACTTCAGCGCTGTTAAAGAGAAGCAGCGAGAATAGGCAACTCTGTCTTGTTTCTGATCTTAAGAGCTTCCAGTTTTCACCATTCAATGGCATATTAGATTTGAACTAGCCATTTTGAAATAGTCATTATGACTTTTACTATGTTAAAGATAGTCTTCTATATCTAATTTATTGAGAATCTTCATCAGTAAGGAAATCATATTTTGTGAAATTTTCTGTATAGGTAGGATCATGTGATTTTCCCTTTCGTTCCGTCAATGTGATATATTATGCTGACAGATTTGCAAGACTATTCTTGCATCCCAGCAATAAATTTCGCTTAACCATAGTGTAAGATCCTTTTGATGTACTGTTGAAATGGTTTGCCCACAATTTGTTGAAGATATTTCCATCCATATTTTTCAGGGATAACAGCATGTAATTTTTTTTTATAGTGCCTTGTCTGGTTTTCATGTTGGGGTAATGCTGGCCTCATGAGTTTGAAAGTGTTTTATTCCCTTAAAACCATCTGGCTTTGGGATTTTATATTGACATTTTTAATACTGATTCAATCATTTTGCTCACTATTGGTCTCTTCTGATTTTCTATTTCTTCGCTATTCAGTTTGTGTAGGTTATGTGTAGGAATTAATCCATTTCTTTCTAGGTAATCCAATGTGTTCAATAATTTTCTTTGATGATCCTTTGAATTTCTGTGGCATCATTATGTTTCATTTATATTTTTGTTTGAGTCTTCTCTCAGTTCTAGCTAAGATTTGTCCATTTTTCTTTTCAAAACACAACAAAATTTTATTCATTTTTTCTACTATCTCTCCTAGTATCTTTATTATCTGTTTACCTCTACAAACTTAGGGCTTAGTTCCTATTTTTGAGTCCCTTGAGTTGTAAATTTAGGTTGTTAAATGTGTACATTAAGAAAAAAATCTCAGTTTATCACTGCAAATATTCCTCTTTGAATTGTTTTTACTACGTTTGTGAGTTTTAGGGGTTTTTTTTTTTTTTTTGTCTGTTTCTATTTGTTTCACAATAATTTTTAATTCTTCTCTGGTGCATTGGTTATTTAGGAGTTTCTTAATCAATTTCCACATTAAATGTTTTCCAGTATTATTCCTGATACTGATTTCCAGTTTCATATTATTATAGTTGGAAAATATACTTGGTATCATTTCAGTGTTCTTGTATTTTTGAAGACTTGTTTTGTGGATTATCTACCCCAGGGCATGTTTCATGTGTGCTTAAGGGGAATGGGCACCGTGCTGCTGTTAGATAGAAAACACTATCATGATTGTTGGGTTCACTTGACAGTTCAAGTCCAGTGTTTCCTGGTTGATAATTGACAATGTGTCTGGATGATCTAAGGCTAAAAGTTGGGTATTGAAATTGCCTACATTATTGAATTACTGTGCTATTCACCCTTCATATCTGATAAGACCTGCTTTATATATTTAGATGGTTCAGTGCTGGGCACCTACATATTTGTAAGTGTTAAAGTAACTTGATGAATTAATCTTTTTATTATTTTATACTGATATTTGTTTCTTCAATAGACAAATAGATTCTAAGTCAAAGTCTGATAGTAGTTTGGTTATCATTTCCATGGAATAAATTTTCCAACCTTTCAATTTCATCCCACATGCATCCTTATAGGTAACGTGAGCAATCTATAACACAGCCCATAATTTATCTTTATTTTAATCCATTCTGTCACTCTACATCTTAATTTAGAAATTTAATCAATTTATACTTCATTTAAAAAATATTATTTGGCTTACGTTGCTACATGATTTTCAGGAAATTTAATTTGTACCTAATTATTGATAGAGGAGTAATGATAATTACCATTTTGTTGTTTTCTAATTGTATTGTAGTGCCTTTGTTCCTTCTTTTGTTATCTTCATTTGCTGTATGATATTAGTAGGGGTGTACTTTGATTCCTTTCTCTTTGTATATTGTGCATCTACTATAGGATGTTTATTTCTGTTTACCGTGTGACTTACATGAAAGTATTCTTAGTTATACAGTATATAGTCTGTTTTATACAGAACAATTTCAATCACAAACAAAAACTGCCATGCCACCTTCCTGCCTCCCAACGCTTCTTTAAAAATTGATGTGTCACTGGTTTACAATGCTCTGTAAGTTTCAGGAGAATAGATTCAGACCTTGATCAATGTGTATATCACACTGCATCCACCAAAAGAGTTCTAGCGCCATAAACCACTATAAATTTGACTCCTTTTGCATGTTCCCTTTTCCCTCTCGCCTCCCCCTCTACCACTCTGGTAAACCATTTGAACTTCAGAGTCCAATAGTATTTTCAGGTGTGATTTTTTTTTTTTTTTCAGTTCCTTTGCCTCGTTTCTCTATGTTCCCACACAAGTTAAACCATCTGGTATTTTTTTCTTTCGCACTCATTTAACATGATCACTTCAAATTTCATCCATGTTGTTGCAGAAGGTAAGATTCCATCCTTTTTTTAAATAGCTAAGTAGGATTCCATTGAGTAAACATGTCACGTTCTCTTTATTCAGTCTTTTGTCAATTGGGCATTTAGGTTGATTCTATGTCTTTACTGTAGTGAATTGTGCTGCAGTGAACATAGAGGATATATATGTAAATATATGTACATATATATGAATATATTCATATTTTCATATTCTTCAAATAAATGCCTAAAAGTGGAATTGCTGATCATGTTATTTTTAACTTTTTGAGGAATCTCAATCTTTTTCATAGAGGCTGTACCAATTTTAATTGCCACCATGCATTTGAGAGTTCCTTTTTCTCCAAACCCTTGCCAATACCTGTTGTTTCTAGTCTTTATGATACAGGCAATTCTCAAAGGTGTGAGGTGATACTTCAGTATGGTTTTGATTGCATTTTGATTGCATTTATCTAATTAAGTGATGAGTCTATTTTCACATGCCTGTTGAGCATCTGTATGTCTTCTTTGGACAAGTGTCTATTCTGATCTGTTTCCTGATTAGATATGTTTGTTATTCAGGTGCATTAATTCTTTATATAGTTTGGATCTTAACCCCTTTATTAGACATATCCAATGCAAATATCACCTCCCAATCAATAGGTTGCTTTTTGTGTTCATTTCTTTAGCCTTACCAAAGTTTTGGGAGTTTTATGTTTTTCTTTTGTTGTTACTTGATTTGCTCTGTTCCTTTTTTATTTTGCTTTTGATTCCTTTGTCATTGGAGTCAAGTACCCAAACACATCTTTGAGACCATGGAGATTATCATCCAAGTTTTCTTCTTTGAATTTTATAGTTTCAGGTGTTACATCCTAGCTTTAATTCATTTTGAATTAAATTTTGTCGGTCGCATTAAATAGTGATCTGTCTTCATTCTTTTGCATGTGTCTGTTCAGCTTTCCCAATACCATTTACTGCAGGTCCTTTCTCTAGTGTGTGCTCTTGGCCCAAGTTACCTGTAATGTGTGTAGAGGTTTATTTTGAAACTTTAAATCTTATTTGATTAATCTGTGCATCTATTTTATTCCAACACCAGGTTGCTTTGATTACAATCACTTTGTATTATTAGTTTGATGGTATGGGTATAATTCCTCCATTTCTCCCCTAAAGATACCATGACTATCCAAGATTATGGTTCCATACAAATTTATGTATTGTTTGTTCTATTTCACTAAAAATGTCATTGGAATTTGAGAGATTTCAATAAATCCGTATATTATTTTGTGAGATGTATTATTTTGTGAGAGATGGCCATTTTAACAATATTAATTCTTCCAAGTCCACGAGCATGGAATATCTTTCCATTTTTTTCTGTCTACTGTTATTTCTTTTAACAATACAATGTTTTACAGTTTTCAGTGTGTATGTCTTTCAACTCCTTAAGTTTATTCTCAGGTATTTTATTCTTCGATGGAATTTTTTTCTTAATTTTCCTTTCCTATAATTCACTTTGTACAGAAATGCCACAGATTTATGTATCATTAGTGTATTTGGCCACTTCATAGTACACACTTACAATCCATAGTAGTTTTTAGTGGCATCTTTAGGGTCTTCAAAGCACATTATGTCATCTGTAAATAGTTGACAGTTTTACTTTTCCAATTTGGATTCCTTTTAATGTCTTTCTCTTGCCTAGTTGATCTGCTAGGACTTCCAAAATTCTGTTGAACAATAGCATTAAGTGTGAACAAATTGATCATCTTTCTGATATTATAGGAAAAACTTTCAGTTTTTCACAGCTGAGTATAAAGTTACCTATGGGTTTGTCATATATGGCAGTTATTATGCTGAGGCACATTCCTTCTATTCCCATTTTAGTGAGAGGTTTGATCATAAATAAGTGTTGAATCTTGCCAACTTTTTTCTGTAGCTACTGAAATTATGATTTTTTTACCTTTGTTGATGTGGTACTAATTAATTTACTTATGTTGAAACACTCTTGCATCCCTAGAATAAATCCAAGTCAGTCATGATATGACTTTTTTAAATGTGTTGACTTTAATTTGCAAAGATTTCATTGAGGATTTTTGCATCTATGTTCATCAGAGATATTGGTTTATGGTTTTCTCCTTTCTGGGCTACACGTCTCTGGTTTTGAAATCAGGGTACTGTTGGCCTCATAAACTGTATTTGGAAGCGTTACTCCTCTTCAATATTTGAAATAATTTAAGAAGAATAGGTATTATGTCTTCCTTGAAAGTTTGGCAGAATTCACTAGTGAAGTCATTTGGTACTGGGATTTTGGTTTAAGGAAGACTTTTGATTACTGTTTCAATTTCTACACTTGGGAATGGTATATTTAAATTCTCTGTCTCTTCCTAATTCCACCTGGGAAGATTCTAGAAAACTGCCCATTTTGTCTACTGATAAATTTGCTGACATGTAGATGTGTATTGTATCTCTTATGATCCCTTGTATTCCTGAAGTAGCTGTAGCGCCTTTCTCTCTTTCATTTCTGATCTTTGTATTATTTATTCCCTTTTGTTTATTCCCTATTCTCTTAATTAATGTAGCTAAAAGTCAATTTGTTTTATCTTTTCAAGGAACCACTTCTTGGTTTTAGTTACCTTTTTAATTACCTTTTGTATTCTATTTCATTTACTCTAATTTTTATTACAATCTCCTACGAACTGGCTTTAGTGTTCCTTTTTCTAGTTCCTTCAGTTATAAGATTATATGAGATTTCCTTTTTATGTGAATGTGCATTACTATCCTCAGTACTGGTTTTTCTGCATCCCATATGTTCTTATAGTTTGTCTCTTCATTTTAATGTCTTCAGATAATTTTTATACCTCTTCAATTTCCTCATTGACAGGATTTGTCCAGAAACAATGTTTAGTCTCTACATGCTTGAGGGGTTTTCTTGATTTTTCTTTTTGTGTTTGATTCCAAATTTCATACCATTGTGATCAGAAAAGATGCTTGATACAATTTCAGTCTTCTTGTAATGAAATTTGTTTTGTGTCCCAACATACGATCTGTCTTTGAGAATATTCCATGTGCATTTGAAAAGAATGTGTTTTCGATTCTGTATGTTTGTTAATAGGCCAGGTGAACTTACTTCCCATGAGGCCATTATTTCCTTGTTAATTTTCTGTATAAATTATCTGCCCATGCATGAAAATGGAACTTTTAGAATCTCCTACTATTACTATGTTGTGATCAAAATCTCCCTTTTGATTTGTTTTGTTTTATATGTTTAGGTGTCCAATATTGTGTGGGAGGCTGCCTGTGAACTTCTCCCTGCGATAGAGAGCTGCAGAGAAAGACCTCTGCCTACACCATCAACAAAAAACTTCAGTTTCTGTGTTTGGCAGAGCACATGGGGGCTGCTTGTCAACTTTCTCCCTGCACTGGAGAGCTGCAGAGAGGGAGACCTCTGGCCCAACCACCAAGATGGTCTTCATGATTGGCATAATACACAGATCTGCTGTGACCTATTTCCCTGCACTGAAGATTTGCAGGGAGAGAGAACGCCTGCCCCGCCACCAACCAGAAGCTTAGATATCTGTTCTTGGCAGAATATACTGGAGCTGCCTGCGGACTTTCTCTTGTGCTGGAGAACTGAGTGTCGGGCCTGCAAGAGAGGAATCACACCTGCCCTCACTGAAGCCTCGTGGGGCCACCTGAAACAGCATCAGGAGTCCACGTGAGAGCTAAATGCCTGACACCAAAAACCAAAAGGCACCAACATCATCACACAGGAAGAAATCAAATTAAAAGGAATAATGTCAAGGCAGAGAAGCCATCCCAAAATATGTCACCAAAAAAAACCTACAAATTTCCTCAAAGAGGAAAATGCCAGGAGCTCTCCAGAGAATTCCATTGACACTGACTGGGATGACCTAACAGATAAAGAATTCAAAGTTATAAAGAAACTAGGCGATGGGAAGACCTCAGAACAGAAGTGACAGATCAAATGGGGTACTTTACCAAGGATAGTGAGGCAAAGGAGAAAATCCTAGCAGAAATGCTAGATAATTCAATAAGCCAGTACACTGAAGATAAACACTGAGTCTGTTTATGGAGTTTTCTGTCTTGCAGAGAAACAAATCTCAGAATTGAATACAAGATCACAAAAGCAACCCTCATGGAAGAGAGAGAAACATGTTTGATGAAAAATGAAGACACTGAGAAATATCATACACCATGAGAAGAATAAGTGGAAAGAGAGATGAGGAAGAAGCAGATAACTTAAAAAGTTATAGTAGAGAACTTTCTGCATCTATCGCAAATTGGCACACTCCAGTGGAGTAGTGGTTGGGCACAGTCCACAAGTCCACAGTCCAAAGTCCCAGGTTCATGTCCCAGGGCCAGCAGGAGCAATGAAGATGAAGAAATAAACAAAATAAAAATGCTTCTTCCTCCTCTATTGCTGCCTGCACCTTTCCTTTAAAATAAAAAGTAACTACAGGGAATGAAGAAGCATATAGGACACTGAAATTCCTAAATGTTAGCACCTGCGTGCACATATACACACACACACACACACACACACACACACACACACACATACACAACCATCCAAGACATATCAATGGTGTGTGCTAAGAAAAATTACTCAATGGCACAGCCTGATGGTCTAGTGGTCTAGTACACCTGGGAGAATTCCTACATACATTTTAAAGTTCAAGACCTGGAGTCAGGGCGAACAATGAATGTGAACAACTAAATAAAAATAAACAAAATGCTTCTTCCTCCTCTCTTTTCCTGCCTGCTTACCTACTCACCTTCATTCCTGCCTGCACCTTTCCTTTAAAAATTAAAAAAATCACTCAAGGCTACTAAAGAGAAACCCGCAAAGGTACACCCATCAGGCTATCATCAGATTTCCTAGCAGAAATCCATTAGGCCAGGAGAGAGTGAAACAACATATTTAAAATACTGAAAGATAAAAAACTACCAGCCAAGAATACACTACCCTGTAAAATTTAAATTATTATTCAAATATGATGGAAAAATAAAGGTCTTCAATGATAAAAATTAATGTATTTTTCCATCACCAAGACTGCCTTTCAGAAACCTTGAAAGAGTTCTAAAAGAGTCACCAAACAATGATATGGTGATCAGTAAAATAAAAATAAAGTTGGAATCAACAGAAGAGAACAAACACTAAAGGAGAAAAGAAAAAACATTGAATATGTATAGACATATAAGTATGGTATAGAATAAGCTTATAAAAGACTATCATAGATAGTTGAACTAGAGACAATCCACATGGTAGCCACAAAACTTAATCCAAAAGAGATACATAACTGGGAAGAGGATAAAACACACAAAAACTGACAATGAAAACCATCCAGAAAAAAAAAGAGTCATGTTAAAAGAAGCAACGGAGACAGAAAATAAAGGCTCAAATGACAGTAATAAAGCATGATATATCAATTATTACCCTAAATGTGAATGGACTGAACTCACCAGTCAAAAGACAGAGTGGCTGCATGGATCAAGAAATAGGGCTTATCGACATTATTCCTACAAGAAATTTATATGAGATCCAAAGAAACAGGTTGAAAGTCAAGGACTATGGGAAAATAAATCAAGCAACAGGAGTGAAAGGAAATTAAGAGCTGCAATACTAATATGAGATAATAATCCTCCACCTTAAAGGGTATCACAAGGCAAGGATGACACTAAATTATGGTCAAGGCGATAAGTCATCAAAAAGAAATAACAGTCAAACCAGCTAATGCTGAAGGAAGATATTGAAAGTAACACATAGTTGTAAGGTTCTTTAATATCCCACCTTATATCAATAGATAGATCAACAGGCAATAAATCAACAAAGAAATAAAGACCTAAAATGAAGCAATAGGCCATGTGAACCTAACAGACATATACAGAGTGTTCTACCAACAAAAATGCTATACATTCTTCTCAAGTGTACATGGAACATTCTTAAGGATAGTCCGTATCCTGGGACAGAAAAAAAGTAAATTTGTCAAGATTGAAATTATAGAAAGAATTGTCTCCAACTGACAAGGTGAAGTAAGAAATGAACCAGAACAACTAAACTGGAATATGTGGAGTTTGAACAATATGATCTGAACAACTACTGGGTTATTGATGGATTTAAAGATGAAATTAAGATTTATCTGGAAACATGAAAATTAAGAAACATGCTACTAGAATATATGAGGTGCAGAAAATGCAGTCCTGAGAGGAAAGCTTATAACATAGAAGCACATATAAAGAGTCAAGAAAGAACAAAATTAAATATCTAACCACACAAAAAAGGAATAAAAAGGGAAAAATAAAACCAAAAATTAGAAGGGGAAAAAAATAGAACAGAAAAATAATTAAAAACAAAACAACCAAAAGATAAATGAATCCAAGAGCTGATTTGCTGAAAAAAATTAAGTTGATAGACCCCCTAGCTAGACTCACAAGGAAAAGAGAAATAGAAGCCAAATAATAAAAATCAAAAAGGAAGATGAAATCACAACAGGTAATGCAGAAATACAAAGGATCATGGAATACTATTACAAGTGCCAAGTGCCAACAAATCTGTCCATCATGAAGAAATGGACAAATTCTATAATCCTACATTCCTAAACTGAAAAAGGAAGCCATAGATAACTTGAATAGATCAATCATAAGCACAGAATTTGAAGCAGTAATAGAACAAAAAACCCAAGAACCCAGACCAGATGACTTCAGCACCAAATTCTACCAAACAGTCAAAGAAGAGCTAATTTCCATCCTCAAAGTTTTTCACAAAATTGAGGAGAGAATACTACTAAATACTTTCTATGAAGCCAGCATTATCCTTATTCCAAAATCAGACAAAGAATGCACCAAAAAATAAAGGCACTAATATGACTCATGGATATAGGCGCAAAAATCCTCAACAGTATCTTGACAAACTGAATTCACCAGCACATAAAAAAGACATTATACATTACAATCAGGTAGAATTTATTCCAGGGATGCAAGGATGGTAAAAAACATACACAAACCAATGTAATACACCACATCAACAAAGAGAAAATAAAAAATGATATGTCAATTGTTACAGAAAGATCATTTGACAAGATTCAATAACCAAGTGTGACAAATAGAACAGATAAATAGATAAACAGAATCACCAAAATAGAACAGATGGCACATACCTCAATGTAATAAAAGTATATGACAAGCCACATTCAACATCATAATCAGTGGTGAAAACTCAAAAACCTTTCTTCTAAGATCTGGAATAAGATAAGTTTGCCCATTTTCACCACAGCTAGTTCTGAAGTTTTAAACAGAGCAATAAGGCAAGAGAAGCACATTAAAGTTATCCAGATTGGAAAAGAATAAATAAAACTATCATTTGCAGATGATATTATACCTAAAATATCCTAAGTATTCCACCAAGAAAAACTGCATGCAACAATAAAAAAGAGGCAAGATATAAAATAAACACAAAAAAATCAGTAGTATTCCTATATGCAATCAATGAAGTAGAGAAAAAAGAAATACCATTCACAATAGCACCAAAAAAACAAAACAAAACAAAACAAAAAACCTGGAAATAACAAAGAAGGTGAAAGACCTCTCAATAAAAACTACCAGACTCTAACAAAAGAAACAGAATATACATAGAAATGGAAGGAATATTTCATGGTCATGGGTTGAGAGAATTAACACAGTTAAAATGGCCACCCTACCCAAAACAATATACAGATTTAGTCCAATTCCCACCAAAATTCCAGGAACAGTTTTCAAAGAAATTAAGCAAATAATACTGATTTGTATGGAATCACAGCAGTCCTCAAAGAGACAAAGCTATCCTCCAAGGCAGAAGGAAAACAACAGAGGAATCATACTCCCTGACTTCAAACTATACTACAGAGTGATGATCATTAACATAGCATGGTACTGGAACACAAACAGATCCATGGAATTAAATCAAGAACCCAGAAATAAAGTCACACTTACATGGATGGTTAATCTATGGCAAAGAAGTTAAGGAAGGAAGGAAATGAAGGAATGAGGAAGGCAAGTCTATAAAACAAATTATGTTGGTAAAACTGGAAGGATACACTGCTGAAAATGTAAAAGTATATTACTCATTAGCACCATACACAAAAGTTAACTCAAAATGCATCAAAGATCTGGGCATACCCAAAACCATAAAGTAAATAGAGGAAACTAGGAAAAACAATTCCATGACATGAACTTCAAAGATGTTTTTGGAGAAGAGACATCTACAGCAAAAAAAAAAAAACCTCTGAAGTCAGACTAAAGAACTGAGACTAAATCAAACTAAAAAGCTTCTGTAAAGTAAAAAAAGGCAATAGACAATGGGAGAAGATATCTGCATAACATCACGTAAGAGCTTAATCCCCAAATATAAAAAAGCTCAGACACCTACCTCAACAAAACAGCAAACGACCCTCTCGAAAAATGGGCAGAAGAACTTAATAGGCACCTGTCTAAAGAAGACACACAGCTGGCCTATGGACACATGAAAAAATGCTCTGTCACTCATCATCAGAGAAATGCAAATAAAACCACAATGGGATACCACATCGCACCAGTGAAAATAGCCTAGATCAAAAAGACTAGAAACAGCAAATGCTGAAGAGGGTGTGGAGAAAAAGGAAACACCCCTACACTGTGGGTAGCAGTGTAAATTAATGCAACCTTTGGAAAACAGTAGAGATTCCTCAAAAAAAAAAAAAAGCTGAATCTATCATTCAATCCAGCCATCCCACATCTAGGCATAGACCCAGAGAATACAAAATCTCTTATCAGAAAAAATATCTGCACCCCTTTGTTCATAGCAGCACAATTCATAATAGCCAAGGCATACAAACAGCCTAAGTGCCTGTCTACAGATGACTGGATAAAAAAAGCTGTGGTGTATATATACTCAGTGGAATTTTATGCATCTGTTAAAGATGCAAGTGTGCCCTTTGCAACAATATGAATGGAACTGGAGGAGATCGTGTTAAGCAATGTAAGTCAGAAAAAGAGAGAAAAATAATAGTTTCACTTATATGTGGAATATAAAGAAACAAACAACAAAATTTATAGGATGCAAGACTGTGGTTACCAGGAGGGTGTGAGAGAAGAGGGAAGAAAGGGAGGAACAAGGTGGCAGTAAAGAAACTAGAACTCTGGTGGCATGTGTGGTGTGAAATACAGACCGAGATGCAATTCCAGTATCTTAAATGAATATAGCAATGTAAACAAAAGAAAAATTATTAAAAGAACTGAAAGCATAAAATAGGTAAGATGACAGCTCTTTGAAGGTGGTAACAGAAGGCTCTCCCTGCCTTGCTTCCAGGAGAATTAACTAAGGGCTCTCCACTGCAGCCATACCAGGGAGGGAATCCTCCAGCTCTGCGGAGAGACTGAGCCACGAAGCACTGTGGGAACTTCAGAGACAGCACTGGAAACATTGCCCACGGAATTTCACACATTAGGGTAACGGGTGGGTGGAAAGGAACAAGTGGAGACCACCAAGACTGGGTCTGAAGTTATAGGCCCCCACCACCACCACCTCACCCACCCAGAGAACAGCAAAGACCCCAGATTCCACAGCAACCCTCTCTACTTGGCGAGCCAGGGTGCCCCACACACACTCATGAGTGAAGGAGGCTCCAGTAAGCAGAGGTGGCCGCCCCCACTGGCTGCTGAAAGCTCAGGAAGCAGAAGCAGGTGGTCTAAGCTGATGGCCGGGGCAGCAGCAGCTGCCAGCAACTCTGGTCCCCAGCTGGCAGCATCAGTGATTGTGACCCAGGCAGGAGGGAGACAGCAGAGCAGTGAACTCAACCTAAAGCCCTGGGGAGGGTACAACGAAGATTGTGTGGCAGCATCACATCTGGAAGGCCAAGGAAGAGGTGTTGACTGGAGGTTGGGAGACTGCTCTCTGTATCAGGTGGGAACCCAGTAATGAGCACAGCAGAGAGGACTGTGCTCATCCTCCCAAACCTCTTAGGGTCTCTTCTTGCCCGTGATGTGCACCAACACACGGCAAACAATCAGCGAAGACCCTGATCTGGGACTGTAGTGCAGAGGGTGATCCCAATGTCACATGTAAGGACAAATCCACGCCCCACCTCCCCCAACCTCACGACAATGACTACCTCTCCTGTTCTAAAAGCCCCCACCCAACAGTCATCCTCCATCTCAATGACTCAGCAAATGTTACTACAGAGTCTCCAGTGTCAAAAACATAGAGCCAGAGCCTCAGTACTAGTAAAACAATAGATAAGCAGTTCAGCTGGAACATCTTATGGGGAAGAAAAGAGCCCAAGATGATCTGAGTTGTCAAGGTATTATGACATCACCAGGAGAAAAATGCATCAGAAATCACAATTGAAGACATTGAGAATTATATATTTTAACAGGTAAAATAGCAATCATTAAAAAACAAGTAACTAAAATAATTATCAAATAAGTATAAGAAAACGCAGCATAAACACTAAGGAGCTCAAAAATAAAATTAACAAGAAGATAAAAATTGAAGTTTTAAATAAACTAAGATCCAGGAGTTGAAGAATACAATAAATGAAATCAAGAGTACTATAGAAAACTATGAAAGCAGAATTGACAAAATGAAGGAACAGATCAGTAATCTGGAATGTAGATAGGAGCCAGGGAAAGAAGAAAAAGAAAACACATGTAAAAAATAAAAATAAACACTCCAAGAACTATCTGACCCCATCAGGAAAGGCAACATAATAATAATGGGTATCCCAGAAGATGAAGAGAGAAACAGGAACAGAAAACTTATTCAAAAAAACAGCTGAAAACTTCCCAAACCTGGGAAGGAACTAAACATACAAATCAATAAAGCCATTAGCACACCTGGATACCTAGAGGCAAAAACAGCTATACCAAGACACATCATGTAAAACTATCAAAAGTCTAAGTCAAAGAAAAAAATATTAAAAAAAAAAAATTAGAGGTGGCCTGGGGGGAAAAGCAAGAGGCATATAAAAGTACTCCAATCAGATTTATCATGAGACTCCTGAGCAGAAATTACAAGGATCAGGATAGGTCTTTCCACTTGGATAGAATGGAACAAAATACTCACAATTCTCCAAGATGAAATCTGCCAACTAAAAATTCTACATCCTGCAAAACTCTTTCAGATAAGGAGAACTAAAAGCTGAAGAACTTTGCTTCGATAAGACCTCCTTACAAGAAATATTGAAAGATGCTCTTCTATCTAAATAAAAAAGTTCACAAAAAACTAAACAAGGCAATAAAGAAAGATACAAAACCAGAAAACAAAAGTCAAATGACAGTAGCAAGCCTTCATATGTCAATAATCACCCTGAATGTAAAGGAATTGAATTAAACAAATAAAAGGCACAGAGTGACTGGATGTATTAAAAACCAAAACTCAACTATATACCTTTCATTTGTTTCACTGTTGATATAGAGACAAGCATAGATTTAAAGTGAAGGGATGAAAATGGTACCCCAAGGCCATAATGAATCTGAAAAGACAAGAACTGCTATACTCATATCAGATAAAATAATTTCCTATGTATAGGTTCCCCATTTCTTAGATGTATTTCAACATACCATGCCCTCCACCAAATCACCAAGTGTTCTTCTCCATTGTCCAGTGGACTCAGCCACCATTTGCCCCTGCCAGTCCCATTCCCTTTTGGCAACCTCAGTTCTATTGTAAATGTTTCAGGGCTGGTTACGATTCATCTATTCCTTTGTTTTGTCTATTCACACTCCACCTATGAGTGAGATCATCTGGTATCTTTCTTCTTTTGACTTGTTTCACTTAGTACAATCCCCTCTAGCTCATCCATGTTGATTCAAATGACAAGGTTTCATCTCTTCTAAAGGCTGTGTATTCCATTGTACCACATCTTCTTTATCTATTCATCTGATGTTGGGCACTTAGGTAATTTCTAGTTCTTAGCTATTGTGAATAGGGCTGCAGTAAATATGGGGGTACACACATCTCTGCAGATGGGTGCTCTTGTATTTTTTGGGTAGATGCCCAGAAGTGGGATGACAGGATCATATGGGATTTCCATCTTCAGTCTTTTGAAGAATCTCCAAACTGTTCTCCACAGGGGTTGCACCAATTTGCACTCCCACCAACAGTGCAGAAGTGTTCTCTTTTCTCCACATCCTCGCCAGCATTTGTTGTTTCCAGACTATTGGATAATAGCCAGTCTTTCAGGTGCAAGGTGATATCTCATTGTTGTTTTAATTTGCATTTCTGTGATAGCCAGTGAGTAGGAATATAATTGCATGTGCCTGTTTCAAAACAATTGACTGTTGGTCAAAGTTGGTCTCAAAATTCTGTCTAACAAAATGCAAAACTGTAATTTTTGAATGTAATTGTACCAACGGCCAAATTTGAACTTGCTAAAGATCTATCAGTGGCAAACTTTGTGACAATTTCTATGGATGCTTCAAAGAGAAAAGTTGTTAAAATGATTCGATACTCTACTAGAGTCCTAGACAAGGGTTACAAGTTAAATTTGTAGATGTGCACACTATTCCTGGTGGAACTGCTAAGACTTTGGTTGATACCATATTCTCAGGTGTCATAGGTAAAAGTTGGATCTTGTAGGAACAACTGAAACGCAAATTTCGTCTGTGTCAAAAGAAAAGGCAAGAGCAACATCTTCAGCTGATTAAGAACCAAACAGGGAGGTGCCTTGCTGGCATTGACTATGGTGCACACATTGTGACAACTGTCTCCAAACAGCTGTTGATATATTATTACCCCATGATGTTAAAGCGCTCATTGTGAAATGTTTCAAATATTTCCACACACGCAGATATATATTCGCCGTAATATGGCGAATTTTGTAACCTTGCCAGAGTGGAACATACAAAAGACTATTACAACACGGTAACACCAGATTTGTGTCAATGCTGCCAGTCATTGAAAGATTTATACTTTTGATGGCTTGAAATCCTACTTGTGTTCTCAAGAACCCTGTCCAAGTTTGAAAAAGCAATTCTTTGACAGTGATTGAGGTGTGTTCTTTTTATGGCTTGTACGTGGACAACTTGGTCTTTTCGACAAAATGATTTTGGCCCTGGAGGACAATGCCAGCACAGCAGAGATCCAACTAGAAACACAAGCCCTGGTTACAAATACTGAAGAACGAAAGAAGAGGAGTAACCAGTCATCTTAGTACAGACCCCAACAGCTGACCAGGTTCTAAGCAGAAGCACAGGTACCACGTCTCCCCACGGTGACCTCTGCATCAGCAGCATGGTAAAAAAGCCGCCAGAGTGGAGATATAACATTATAAGGAGACATGCAACACATGAAGCCTGAGGGGTCACAGCGTCTGCTCCAGGAAAGGACCACCCAGGACGTGTGACCAGGACACATTGTCCTAAAGTCTCCCTTGGAAAACCTTCTTAGAGCTTTGTTCCCCAGAAATTCAGGGAGAGTGAATTAAGGCATGAACCCTCCTCTCCCCTATTGTGGAATCCACAATAAAGTTTTTACTCAAAGAAAAAAGTCTCAGATATTTTATCTTGAAAGAACCAAGCACGAGGCCTGTGGGGCTGGGTTACAACCATTGCTCCTGGCTTCCATTCTAAAACTGACAGTAGATCTACCCCCAAAATTGCCTCCAGCAGTCCCTGAGTCTGGTGAGGTCCCCATGGCTCCTGGGCTCTCTTTTCTGTTCTCCAGTGCACACTGAAGTCCCCTGGAGGAGCGCCTGGGAATCGCTGGCTGCCTCCCATCACATGCCAGTCTAGACACTGAGGGTGAGGGTGGCTGGGAGAGGGCTCCACAGCGTTGACGCTGCACAAACAAGATTTCACTTTTCGTAATTTTTAAAGGAGAACACGCCCCTTTGCCGGATGTGAGATTCTAAGGGAGCCAGCTCTGGGGCAGGCAGACCCCAGACGCGTGTCCCACTCTTGCCCTGGCACCTCTGCTCTGAGCGCTGCAGTCCCCGCAGGCAGCTTCCTGACTCACGTTGAGTGCCGCACTGATGAGTGAGCACAGGCGCGCCCACGCCAAGCGTGAGCAGGCTGCTCTAAAGCTGGGTGCACCCAGTGAGACTCTGAGGCAAGTGTGACATTGCCTCTCCCCGACTTGCTGCAAACATGCAAGCATACACAGTACTTTAGAACTGGTCCAAACTCCCATGCCAGGGCCTGTTTGTGCCTTCGAGACTTGCAGCTCTTGGGAACAGGGACAGCTGATGTGTTGGGACAGCAGCATCTTCCTTCTGGCAGCTCTCTGCACCCCCTCAACAGTCAGGGGTTGCTCTGCAGGGCGGAGGCGTTGGCTGCGGTGCCTCTTGCACAGGGCTGGGTGGTCCCAGGCTGCAGGAGACAGCCAGTTGTACACAGAGGGGTCATTCTCCGGGTCGCCCTCCCTTGAATGGAGGCAAGCTGCCAACCCTCCCCGGGTCCCCAAAAGGCTGGGCACTTCCTCCTCCTCCCTCTTCTCCCTAATGTGCAAGTTGGGGGACACGCTGGGTGCATGGCTCGGGGGACCTGAGCAGCTGGACAAGTTATGGTACTCCACAACCCTCTGCAGGGTTGGTCTTAGGACTGCTAGGTGTGAGTTCCAGAACAGGCCTGGAGTCTTTGCCCTGGGAAGAGCAGCATTTGCAGGAAGGCCTTGGAGCAGCTGCTGATCTTTGATGAAAACTGGCGATTTCTGGAAGGAGAGCTCCCTCTCCCTCTCCCTCTCCCTCCCCCTACTACTTTGACCACTCAAATAGCTGTCTTACCCTCCATTTCTCGCTTGGACAACCAGGAGGATGCTGCCTGCCTGTACTCTTCACAGCGCCATTAGGTCCTAGGATTCAAGTGAACTGCAGGTGACCTATACCAGGTGAACACAATACCTGTGCACCAGCACCAAGACACAGTAGGACCCACACCCCAGAAACCCTTCTCAGCCCCTCTCTGCATCACTCCTCACCCCCAGGGAAACTGCTAAATGCGTCTTAAAACACAAGAAGTTCCATGTGTTGCCGATACTGTGTTCTTTTTCCCACCGATTACTGACAATCAAGGACCTCCAGTGAGAAATATAACAAGTGTTCTACTTATGGGTCGATAAAGGAGACGGGAACTCCTGCTCTAAAATCCTTCTGACTGAGCAGTGGGAAGAGTACATTTTGATGGTCAGTGGAAGTGGGGAGACAGGGTGTTAGCATGTTTCCCAGGGAGTGGCTGTTTTTTCTTTTTGTGTGAGTGTTCCACTGCGCGCTTTCACACACACTGCAGGTCTCAGTGTTAAGTCTCCACCCAGGGGTGTGTTATTGAGTATTATGAGGTTTTTACTTGACCCTTGTCCGCCTTCGCCACCATTCTGTTTACATTCTGGCTTAAATCAGTTTAAAGCAGTCTTGTCTGATATCTGCCATTTACAGTAAAATAGATGTATTAGTCCTGCTGCCTTGTAGTTAAGAAGTCTAGCTGTAAGCAGAGCTGTTAGTTTAAAGAGAAGCGGGAGTGGGAGGAAAGGACACCCCGGTGTATCAGATGTGTGTGTGTATGTACATTTGAAACATTTTTTTACTAATGGTATACAGTTGGCCTGGAACAACACAGACTGGAACTGTGAGGGTCCACTTACACGTGGATTGTCTTATTGATGAGGGAGAAAACGACGGCCTCCTAAAAACCATGAATCAGGATTGCAGATGTATACACAGGAGATTAATTAACTGGCCAAGGCTAAGGCATGTGAAAAATGGGCCAGTATTACCCAGGTCTGCATACTGGGGATGGGATGGTAGAAAATATGCTTCCTTAGTAACCGGGTCCTAAGCCACATCCCAAACAATTCCTGTAAAAAACACCAGGCATTCTGGGAAGGGGGCTGCTGTCCCTAGCGACAGGCCACACTCTAGCAATTCCTGGCCAGAACGCCAGGCATGCTGGGAGGGGGCTGCTGGTGACTCACGGCCACATCCCTAGTTATGAGGAGTTCCCTCCCTGGGTATCTAAGGGATGCCCTCTGCCTATACTTGCTTTTCCTTTTATCGCCCCCACCTGCAGGAGCCTATTCTCTCTGTGCTGCTTCTAATGAACTTGCCACATGGTGCTGGTTGTCAGGAATCCCTCCATGAATTCTTTCCAGAGAAATCCTGCCCCTCGTCAGTGCCTGGGCCCCCGCGCATCATTGTAAACAGACAACATGAACTTCCAGTATTGATGTATGCAGTACAGTATTATAAAGCTATTTTCTCTTCCTAGTGATTTTCTTTTCTCTAGCTTACTTTATTGTAAAAAGACAGCATATTGAACATATACAAAATATGTGCTAATTACCTATGTTACTGGTAAGGCAATAGGCTGTTAGTAGTTAATATATTGGAGACTGGAAAGTTATACTCGGATTCCTGACTGGGGGGGCGTGGGATCAGCACCTCCAACCCGCAATGGTTCAAGGGTCTATTGTTTTGTAATAAAAAATAAAAATAAAAATAATTGCTTAAATATCCTTTTAAGGTGAGTTTCAGAAAGGTTTTGGAAGGGGATGTTTACCCACTGTAGAAATGGTGAGTGAGAGTGATACCCTGTCCTGGAGATTCCGCTTTTGTTTGGAGTCAAAAACAGGCAGTCACTCTTGAAGTGGGAGAGTGTCTCACTGGCAGAGGGAGAGTTCAGAATGGGGTGCTGCCCATCTGCAGTCTCCTCAGTAGTATTACAGGCTTCCAAAATCAACAGCTGTGGCACCCTGTACCTTGGGTTGACTAGAATCTGTTTAAATTGTAAAGGGGGCTGTAGGGCCCCCAAATGCAGCATTCTGTTTCTTTTTTAAGAACGAGAACTTCCGGGTAAATAAAGGCCATAGGGGACCTTGGATGCCCTGAGCTGCATCCAACAGGCACTAGAGCCTGAGCACTAGAGGCCAAAGTTTATCTCATTAACCCTCTGGAGAGATTCCTATAACGGCAACCTAATGTTTTCCCCAAGACACCAAAGAGCCAGACCACCAGAATGCTGGAGGCCACTTCACTGACCAGGAGAATTTCCTGGAAAATCCCTTCACTTCTGCTTTCAAACATCCTGGTGTGCTCTAGTCCCTTACTAATTACAGGCACTGGAAAGGGGGTCTGCCGAGAAGGACCCTCTCAAGAGTATAAATCCAAGCAGCCTCCAGCCTGCAGTGCAACCTCCCTGCCCTGGAGACTCTTATCTCCTGCTTTTGCTTCTTTCCCCTACATTTTCTTCAAAAAATTTATAAAGCTGCACCCCACTGCTCAAGAATGCAGCATCCCTGCATCATTATCAAGCCTTCTCTAGCAGGCATTTTTCACTGGTCTTTGCTATTTTAATGCACAGCTCCCAGGCTGCTAATGCTTCCTAAAACTGCTTCTGGAGGAGATCCCAACTGCGGGAAAAGCCGTTTCCTGTGGGAAGCCCTCCTGTCCCAGGCCCAGTGCCTTCCACTAAGCCTCTCCTCCCTGACCTGTGTCCCTTAGGATTGGAGGTCAAGGAAAAGCTGTCTAGGACTTAAAGTTTATCTCTTCCAAATCCTGTCTTCTCCCTCTTTGCAGATTACATACCCCAGTTCCAAATAGCGAGTCCACACAGAGTTTCAAATATGTGTTTCTTCTTTTCCTACTCCATTGGATAAGTTGAACAGTATAATAATTACAAGGAATTGCACAAGAAAGTGGGGGTCTCAATCTCCCCAGGGTCTGAGAGTTTTAAACTACCTCACCCCCTCCCCATGCCTCTAACTCTATACTTCTTCCTTTCTTGTGGGATTGAATGGGGTGCCAGTTAGACAGACATCTGCTGGAAGTCAGGTATTGCTTCGCCTCATCTCACACACCCAGCGGTGTATCTGCAGGCAGAAGTCATCATTCCAGTGGCCGTTCCAGTACGTTTCGGCACAGTCCTCACTTCCACCAACTTCGTGCCCATTCCAGTCATCTGGCTGAGTGGGAGCCCAGCTCCTAAGAAAGCAGGACAGAGCTCAAGCTCAGAACTTCCCTCCATTTCAGCAACCCCACCCCCACCTCAGAAAAGCACACCCTTGCAGGGGAGGGGGATGAGGAAGCAGAAGCTTGAACCTTGAAGGCTGAAAGCATGGGAGTGGAGGAGGGGAGGGAACTGTGGTCCCAAAGGGAAGGGATGAGTGGGAATGTATTGGGGTGAAAGGCTAGATGGCCATTCCCAAGTCAAACTAACAAGGGAAGGGGGCACTTACTTGAAGTTAGAGTTATAGTCTGTGCCATCTACCCATGTCCAGGAGCCATTGCGTTCAGTGAGACCTATCCAGGTCTGAAAGGGGACTGTGTGGTGTGTAATGAATTTCTGGAAAACAGGGATAAAGGCATGTCTAGTCCCTTGTACCTCCATGCAGGCCTGCCAAGTGGCTCCCTCAGCTTTCCCAAGCCTGATCTGCCCCCAAGATGAAATACCAGTTTCTAGTTCTTTATTTTTTCTTCTGTAACCATAGCTATTGTTCATAGAACATTCACTGGGCTGGAGCTCATGCCAAGTACTTGACAAGGATTGTCACATAATCCTCATAAAGCCTTTGAAATTGGGTGTCTCATAAATTAGACTTTATACCTGAGAGTAAGGCACTCAGGTAGTTGGCAGAGGCCAGAGAGTCACTCCAGTGTGTGAGTTCGAGATCATTGTCCCCTGACTTGACCTGACCTCCCATCTATTCCCAACTGCAGCTGCTCCCTGGACTTGGTCTCTCCCTGTCTTCTGCCCACACCTCAAGCTCTTAGAATTCAGCCCCGGCCCTTCTGCCTCCATGGACCCCAGCACCCGTTAAGGATCTGTTTCACTGGCCTCTCTGGTGTATCTGTCCCTGTTTGTATGCATAGCTGTCATTTCCAGAGGTGTGCCAGGTCCCAGAGTTTCCAAGCTTGGACCCAGGACCCAGAGGTTTGTTGGCTATATGGGGTCTGGCAACCTCTGCTGAAAAATAGGAGGATGCCTGAGTGGGCAGTGCCAGCAGCCAACTGGCAGGAACTGGGCGGAAAGTGAGAAAGCTCCCTAGGACTCTCGACACCTCTTAGAACAGCAGGTGCCCAAGAGTCTTTCTCTTAACTATTCCTAGGACTTAAAAAACTATGGTTTGGGAAGGTAGCAAGGGGAGGATCTGGAAAAACTGAGGGCAAAACTGACCAACACACACAGCTAGCAGTTCCTTTGACCATCCCACTCTTTCTCCTAGAGATACAAACAGCACTGCAGCGATGCTCCTTATCTAAGGGTAGATACAGTAGCACTCTTGAATTCTCGAATCCTGCAAATAGTGCAATGTCCTGTGCGTGAAGGGACAGTCCTCAGAAGCTAGTGGGGCTGCTCCCCAAATTCAGAGGCATCACAGAGGTGGAGGGAAAGTGCCTGGAAACAAGATACTCTATTTCCTGCTGTTTGGGCTTCCCCGCACCACAAGAAGTTGAGGAACTGCATGAAGCATACAAATGCTCAATATCCAGTTCTTTGTGTACGGGAGAGAGGAGATGAAGTCAATAATGCCAGATGATCAGGAAAAAGAAAAGTTCAGGAGAATTACTCTCCCCTATTTAAGGAGAAACAACAGCAAGCAAGTATTGCGTTCATTCATAAAAGTAGCCGAGGGGAATATTATCATGGAACTTGTGGAAAAATAGAGGAAGAGGAAGGAGGATAAGAAAAAACTGTATCAAAAAGAGAGATGAAGATATACTTTGAAAAGAAGGCATGTTTTGAATATAAGATGCTAAAGAACAACTTCTATCTACAAATAAAAAGCGAATGATATAAAATATCAAAGATGACATCAAAGAAGAAAGAGAAACAATGAGAAGTAAAGGGAAGAAACTAAATAGAAAAAAATGAGCTGTAAAGACAAAGCAATTCAACAGAACACTAAGTCTGCGGTAAGAAAGATGAACTTGAGAAAAGGACTCAGAATGCAGAGGAGAGATGGAAGGATAGAGTAATAAGATGATGTCTGTAGAGGGAAGGCCCTGAAGATACTTTGGGATGACATGTTCCAGAAGAAACAAGAAAAAAGAGACAAGAAAGAATATTCAAATACATGATGGGCCTGGGTCTTGAACCCAGGTCCTTGGGCTTTATGTGGCCTGCACCTTAGCCACCTCAGCCACCTGAGTCACAAGGGTGCACCAATATGCCAATTATATCTCAATTTTCTTTAATGAGACATGTGAAGAATAAATGTTCTGGCTTCATCCTTCATGTGGAAAATTATACAAATTTATAAATTATATAAATGTATAAATGTATATGAAAACATACATTTTTGAAGTCAGTAAGTTTCAATCCATCATTTAAAGTTATGACCGTCATCACTATAATAGCTAAAGAATAAGCTGCATCTAGTCCGAATACCACAGAGGAGAAGACAAAAAAGAAATGTTTCACATAGCATATGTGAGGAAACAAGAGAAGCATATATAATAGAAGAAAAGAATAAAGGTTAAACCTGAGAGTAAGGAGCTCACTTTAAAAAAATGAATGTAGGCGACCCTCCTGTTCAGGGGTTACATCCATGGCTCTGGATGACGCAGTTCACATAAAGCCCAAGGACCTGGGTTCTCAGCCTGGGACCAAGGGAAACAACCAATGCAAACAACTTAATGAACAGACAGATGCCTCTTCCTCCTCTCCCTGCCTCTCTGCCTGCCTACTTGCCTTTATCCCTGCCTTCTTGCTTCCTCTAAACAAACTTTTAAATAAATAAGTGTAAATATGATACCTATTAAAAAGAAAAAAAAGACTCCTACTTGATTTTAAAAATCAAAAATAAAACTATAGGAGAAATACCTTAGACTTGACTACACAATTGCATTACCTAAGGAAACTTTTGAAAACCTCAAGACCCAGAAAAAATCCAAGATTAATTGAACAGAATCTTTTAGTGTGAGACCGGTGTCAGTTTGGGGGTGGCTCTTTTTTTTTCTCAATGAAGTAAATCTGACCTGTCTCTGTTTTCCTTCCTGAGGTCTCCTCCTGCCGGTGGGAAGGCTCTCTACTCACCTGCTCCTCCCTGGAGTTGATGACCACCAGGTGGGCGTTCTCCAGCTGGCAGTACTTCTCAGCCTCCGGCCAGGACTTCCCAGAACGAGAGAACCAGTAGCAGCTGCCTTCATGCTCCACCCAGTTAGCGGGGCAGCATTCTGTGCCTGAGGGAAGGAGCAGAGGGAGATGAGAGCCTGCTGGGGGCCACCTACACAGAAGGATTGCAGAGTCCCCTGTGCCTACCATTGCTTCGATAGAAGGCCATCTGACATGTCAGGGTGCGCAGATCCACCGGGAAGTGCTTCAGATGAAGGAGCAAGGCGGCATGATCTAGGGGACACAGCGATGGACAACGACGTAGGCAGTGTAGCCAGAGAAATAACACACACTGTACGAGACACACACAACGTACAAAATGCCACGCACTCGCACCGCCCACTATATACCGTGTACGCATACCATACAGTCACTCACTACACAGCGTGCACACACCACACACACTACACATTGGGTCTCTGACCTGCTTTCAGTTCCTGCAGCTGCTTCTCCAGCTTGGCTTCCAGAGATGTCACCTTGTTACCTGCACTGCCTCCTGGAAAGAGGAAAGCTGCTTTCCCACTGTCTGGCCTGCTAACATCCTCTCGCCACTGGCACAGTCTGGGCCACCATCACCTTGACCTGGGATTTTGCAGGTTCTGCACCCCCTAGCCTCCCCATCTCCAAGGAATTTATTTCCCAGAGCTGCCAAGTGCCTTTCAAAAGCACAGACCTGCTCAGGTTTCTCCCCTGTTTAAATCCCATTAAGAGGTTCCCATTTTCTCAAAACAGGGCCTCACACCACGAGCACGGTATCATTAGCACAGCCTGCCAGCCTGGCCTGACCCCCACCTGCCTCGGGCGCTGCCCTCACACTAACTGCTGCCACACTAGCGGTCTCTACCATCTCCTTCACCCCCTGTGCCACAGATTCTGTTCCTTCTACCTGGCACGAACCTCCATCCTCTTCACCTGCCTAAACCCCATTGGCCCTTCAGGGTTCCTCAACTCAGCGTTATTGTCCCTGAGCCTTGCCCAGTTTCTCAGGCTGGCTTATCTGTCCCAGGCTGTGCCCCCGCAGCATGGCAAACAGCCCACTGCAGAGCCAGTCCTGGGCACCCAGCACAGAGCCCGGCTGTGTTAAGAAACAGGCTGCCTTCCACTGTCCCTCCCCTCAGGGAGCTCCCACTCACCATAGAAGCTTAGAGCCTCGATCTCCATCCAGGTGCTGGAGGAGAAGTTGCTGAATTTTTCTTTTAGGGTCCACAGCTCTGCTTGCAACTGTGTTCCTTATCAGGAGGCAGTGGAACAGAACAAAGTGGAGGGGTCTGTGTCCCCACCCTATCTGTGTTACTGTCCCCCTTATGACCCCGCCACTCCCTCCATATTTGCCCAGCACTGCCCATATATCTTCCCCCATCACTGCCCCATCCGTCCTGACCCCTGAGAACCTCACTTTTGGATCCGATGACACAGAGGATCACCAGCAGCAAGACGTTGAAGCCCAGGGCAAGCAGACTGAGGCTGAACCTGGAGCAGAGACGCTGCTGCAAGGAGGGCTCAGGAGGCACCCCTGGGAGGGAAGGGGCACCGAGGAGAGGCGTTGGGGCAGGGGAACTAGAGAGAGGGTCATGGAAGCATCCAGGGGAACAGAGGCTGAGGAGTGCAGCCGGGGTGGCAGAAGGAAGGTAGACTAGGGGAGGGCTGCTGCGGGGGAGTCAGCAGACTCTGAGCCCAGCATCAGGGATTGTGGACCAGTGCATCTGCACACTCGCACCCACATGAACACATGCTGGCATGCACATACACCTGCACAGGTACGAACAGCACACATGCACATGGCACCTGATAACCACCTGTGTGCGATGCTTCCATTTAGGACCCGATGTCCTTAGAGGCCTGGTCCTATGTTCTTAAAACCATATCTGGGATGCTCAGACAAGTGCAAAAATGGGGGGGGCGGGGGGGCGGAATCCACAATTCTACTGGGATGCCTAAGTCCTGGTCATTCCACCACAGGTCACTCTCCATGGGCTGCCCTCTAAGCTCCATCCTCTCTACTCATTCCCCACCATGCAGCCTCCATTCCCACTTCCCTCTGCCCTTGTTCCCAGAAACCCTTGGGCCGTTAGAAACTCTCTCTTCACCCCAGTCATCCCCCAGAGATCTGTCCATCCAGCCAAACCTCAAACATTCTCTCTGTCTGTCTGTCTGTCTGCCTGTCTGTCTCTCTCTCTCTCTCTCTCTCTCTCTCTCTCTCTCTCTCTCTCTCTCTCTCTCTCTCTCTCTCTCTCTCTCTCTCTCTCTCTCTGTCTCCTTACACACACTGCACTAATAGCTCAGATTGGAAGAAAGAAGAAACGAAGTCATCCCCCACTTCCAGTTATTCCCTCCCTCACCTCTGGGTAGACCCCCTTCCCTGGGGCTCTCAGGAGGAAAGGAAGGTGCAGCAATGACAAGTAGGGTGTAGGGGTGTCAGGCCCTTTACTTCTAGAGGGGCTGGTCTCGGTTCACAGAGGACGTGCGACAGACCTCAGGAGAGACTGTCAGGAGCAAAGCCCCAAAACTGGACACTTGCCTTTCCAAAGTGAAGCTTCTCTCCTGGAACAGCGCCCATGAGTGCCTGGCCCCTCCGGGAGCTGATGGTCACTCTCCTCAGAGTCCAGCTGCTGGAGGTCCTGTGAGTCTTTCTCCATGCTGGGCCCAGGGCTGGAGCTGGGCCTGGGGTGGGGCTGCTCTTAGGCACGGTGCTGCGTTTGGGGCTGAGTTTGGGGTCGGGTGGACGCTGATGATGGGGTTGGATGCAGGGTCTGAGTAGGCCATAGCGACCGCGTGGGTCGCCTCTGAGGTTGGAGATGAGTTTGGGGTGGAAGTACAGGCTACATCTGGCTCCTGCCCCGTCTCAGGAAATTGCCTGAACAACCAGACTCATGGCCAAAGCTACCCCATCTCTTCCCATGCAGCCCCCACTATCCCTGAACCAGGAGTCGTCAGTCCCAAATGAACCAGTCCCACCTGCCTCCCCAACTTCATTTACCTGTAAAAGGTATGGACGGCTGACTCCTGGGTTCCACAGGCAGCCCAGGTCTCAGGACAGATGAGAGCCAGAAGCAGGAGAAGAGGGGCAGGTGGAGCTAGAAGAGGAGAGGAAGGGAGGGGGCTGGTCCAGGCAAGGGCCCCGATCCCATGTGTCTGGGTGTCCAAGTGGTTCTAACCTGGGACTTTGAACAGTAAATAGAAGTGGAAACGGAGTTGGAACTCAAGTAGTGTAGTGGGGATGGGGGATGGGATGTCTCTGTTCTCCCCAGAGTAAGGGGGGGTCTCCTGTTCTGCACCCCCACATACATCACCCCTGCTCCCACACAATGATCACCTCATTCCTCATTGCACAGTTTGGGGGACCAGGTCAGGAGAGCCAAGGTGCAGCTCCCTGTTTCCCCTCTGCCCCTCCCCCTTTCTCTTCCTGCCTCTGAATTTCCCAGAATTCTTGGCGTCTCCAACTATCCCTGACCAGGATCAGAGACCCGATCGTAGCTCTTGCCCAACCTGGGTCTGTGACCCTGGCATCTGAGCCCACCCTCCAGCTTCCCACAGGCTCAGCCACCAGGCTCCCCAGCCCTAGCCTGTCTTCTCTTTTCTGGGGAGTAGATCCCCTGAAAAACCAGAAGTCTCAAGAGGAGCAGAGAAGCGCTTCAAAGAAGGCAGCCCTTAGAGCAGAAGGAATTTACTAAGTCCCATCTGTGGCTCAGGAATACTAAATACCTACACCATCCTCTCCTGTAACCCTCACAACATCACAACACCGAACCCCAGGAGGTAGGTCACTTTGCTGTTCCCCCTTCACAGGGGAAGAAACGGAGCCTCAGAGAGATAAAGTGATTTGCTCTGGGCTCTGGGAGAGGGAAGGGTAGAGAACAGGGAGACTGGGACACCTGTGGAGAGACCCTGGGGGCTAAGTCACCATGGAAAGACAGAGAGGCCACACCGAGGAGCATGGAAGCCCCCAGAAATGTGAACAAAGCTTTCTGGGAACTTCCAGCCCAATCCAGTCAGCTTCTGCTGCATCCAAGTGCAGAACCCTAAACAATGCCATGAAGACCACCAGGCCGGCCCTGCCTAAATGTCTAACCCAGAGACTCTTGAGAAGTAACAGGTAATTGTTTGATTACAGCCGCTGAATTTGGGGGAGGTATTTTATATAATTTAAGATAACGGAAACTGTCAAGTGCGTATCTCTGGAAAATAGGTAGTATGGTTTCTGTCTGCTTTTTATATTCATTAATGGAACTTTTCCAAATCTCATCTGTTGCTGAGTTTTTTCACCTAACTATAAATGTCTTAATTTACTATTTGTACATCTGCTTTGTTGCCATAAACTGCTACATCTTATTACATAGTGTGTATCCTTCATGATTTGTTTAGTGTTTCCCCTAATAATGAACTCTGGGTTGATGCCAGCACCCAGCTCCCACAGTTACCACTGTGACTAAGCTCTCATCACGTTCCCATGTGGACCCAGGTGAGAATTTCTCTTGTTACTCTAAGAATGAAATTGCTAAATCACAGAATGTTCTGGTACTTGATTTCATACACGCATTTTCAGACTGCTGAGATCATGTCTACATTACTCTTTCAGTACAGTTTTTGTTCCTTTCCTTTTTTGCTTATCTCATCCTCTGCTGAGCCCCACACAACATCTCTACCCCTGTCCTTTGTGTAAGAGTAATAACCTAGAAATTATCTTACTGTTTTATCTCTGCTGTGAATGTTTCATCATGTTGCTCTGTGGATTTAGACAAGAATTCCCCTGTGAAATCTATCTGGACGTGAATTGCTTATGGCCACAAAAGACTGCCATGATAATTTCACTCAATCTTGTCACGCTATGCATTTTCCAGAATGGATGTGCCAAATGACACCATTTTGGCTCCTCCTTCCCAACAGTTGGCATTATTCAAATTCCCAGTGGATATCAACCCAATACCACCTCCCTGTTCTTTTTTGTACTTCTGGTCAATAATGGTTGGCACATTTCTTAATCTGTACTGAAGTCATCTGGTTTCCTCTTGTGTGAACTGCCTTTTCATATCCTTTACCCATTTTCTATTGGGTATTAATTAATCTTAATTCCTGACCTGCCCTGGTGACCTAGCAGTTAAATCTGCCAGGCACAGTCCACAAGCATCCCAAGGTTCAAGCGGGGGGGGGGGGGGGGGGGGCAACAACCAAGATGAACAACTAAATAAAATAAATCAAAATGCTTCTTCCTCTCACTCTGCCTACTGTCTACACACTTGCCTTCATTCTGCCTGCACCTTTACTTAAAATAAAATTAATATTGATTCCTGAATTCACTCCCCTGGCTTCTTGTTTTTGCACATATTTTCCATGAGGGTAACTCTCTGGACCTCTGTCCAGACACCACCCCAATCACGCCTCCCCAGGGAGATGTTTGACTTACTGATCTTGGCCCTGGGGGTTCTCTTTGGTGTCTCCCTGTCCTCCTTGTAATCTACTTTCTGCCAGGCAATCCTGAGCCCACCCTGGCAGGAAAGGCCTGCTGTGCCCAGGTCTGCCTGTCACTACATAGATACAGCTGCTAATCCTTGAATTGTTACGACTCTCTGGGATAAACCAAGCGGACACTCTGTTGGAAGTATTTTAGGCAGATTTATTATGTGCGGGCTCAACAGGGATCCTTCCTCCCACAAAGGCTGGGCACAGGCTTCCGGTTAGGGTACACTTATGTACGTTAGAGCAAGCATGGGAAGAGAGGGAAGTGTATTAGGGAGGGGGGTTTCAAGTGTGGTAAGTTCTTTGTCTGTTGGCAACATTCCAGCAAGCTCAGGTCACAGGATGTGTTTATGGCTTTGCTAGCTCTGTGGTTTTTATGGCTGTCTTCATGGCTGCTGGAAGTGGTGAGCAAGCCTTTTTTCCCTGGAGAATGAAATCTGCTTTTAAAGGAAAAGAACAAGCAGGACTGAAAGCAAGCAGGCAGGAAGCAAGAGAAGGAAGAAGCACTTTATTTTTATTTAGTTGTTCACATTGGTTGGTTTCCCCAGCCCTGGGTCTTGAACTCGAGACGTTGGGATTTATATGGGACTGCTCTCAGAGTGTTGAACACTGCTAGACCATTAGGATGCACCCTTGAATGAAATATAAATAAATTCTTTTTTTTTTTTAAGGAAAGTTTCAGGCATGAATGAAGGTAAACAGGAAGATAAGCAGGAAGAGAGAGGAGGAAGTAGCATCTTTATTTGTATTTAGTTGTTCACACTGGTTGCTTCTCCCCAGGCCTGGGAGTCAAACCTAGGGGTATGTGGTTTGTTCCTTTGAAGGCGATTGACCTAACCACTGCTCCACCAGGGTGTGCCGATAAGTACTTTTGATTTCAGGTTTTAAGTGAAATCTGTTTTATTGCTTATCACTAATAAAGTTAACATCCTGATATTCACCGATCTGTCTGCTACATATTCTCAACTGATTTCAAACTTCAGAGATGATTTTATTTTAAAGAAGAAGAAGGCAGGGAGAAAGAAAGAGGAAAAAAGTCACTAGCATTTGTTCCTCCCAGTCTTGAGCCATGAACGCAAGTCCTTGGGCTATATGTGAGCTACTCCCCAGGCACAGGTTTAACATCTGAGTCACCAGGGCACACCAAGATAAAGCTTCTTTATTAGCCAGAACAAACCTCCACACATGTAACCTAAAAGACAAATTTAGACCAACATCCAACTAGTAGGAGTCCTGGTAGAAAAACAGGAATTAAAGGGGAAAAGTAATCCAAGAAATAATACAAGAATGTTACTTAGAAGTAAAAGAATAGGCCCCAGATTTGGATAACCTACTAATTGGCCTTTCACTGAAGAATGACCTGAAGCACAATTTGTCAGGTGGGTCTTCCAAAAGCAGATTTTACCTCCAACATGCAAAACCCTGGACGTAGTCAAGGGGGCCTCTGTATTTGGTGGGCATGTTAGGGGCTGCCCTACCCCCTTAGAAGAAACTAGTTGTTCCAACTTGTAATAAATAGGAAATTTGAGGTGGGCCAAGACTCTCCCTATAGAATGCTAACCATAGAGCAGACACCCTCACTGCCAGTTCAGTTCTAGCCAATCACTGGGCTTGCACACTATCAGTCTATGTTTCCCCATAGTGACTTCGCATCATCAGCATGGTAAAATTCACTCCCAGTGGTGGAGATTTAACATTACAATGAGACATATGATGCATAAAGAAGCATGAGAGACACACATGCACCAAGACAGTGATAATGACCCAGTACATGTGATGATGACATATCTCACATCTTCTAAGTCTCCTCCCCTTGGCAACCCTTGTATAGCTTTGTTGCCCCTGAAGATTGAGGAGAGAGTGAATTAAGGCATGAGCCCCTCTTCTCTACTATGTGGAATCCACAATAAAGTTCTGACTCAGAGTAAACAGCCTCAGATCTTTTCTCCTGAGAGAGCCAGGCAAGAACCCTGTTGGGCTTGGTAATGGGTGGAGTGCAAGTTGTCAGTCACACTGGGAAATTGGAGGCATGAAATGCCAGAGGGTGTGAGAATAATGAACACCAGACACTGTGTGTCAACTATTTTCTATCTTTGTCCCTTTCACAAGCTTCTTGCTTTCTGGGCATTCCAACCCAGGTACCCATCTGGTGGCATCCAACTCACCCTCCAGGATCAGACCTAAAAGTTCCCAACTCCAGGAAGCCTTCCTGACTAGCCTCAGCACCACCTCCATGCCGGGCACATCATTGCTTTGGTCAACTGCCTAGCTCTCTGCTGCACTATGACACCCTCCAAGCAAAAATGGTGGCTTTGGTGCACCCTGGTAATATAGCAGTTAGGTTCGCTGCCTCTGGCAGAGAGCGCAGCCCACATACATCCCAAAGACCCGGGTTCGTGTCTGACACCAGGGGTAACAATCAAGATGAACAACTACAAAAAAATAAATTCTTCTTTTCCCTCCTCTCTCTTCCTACCTGCTCACCTTCATTCTTGCCTGCACCTTTCCTTAAAAAAAAAAGTGTTGGAACAGCAAGCTCTCAAGAAATGTTGATTGATTTAATGACTTGTTTGAAACCATAATGTTTTTAAATTGTCAGGGTAGTGAAAATGTTTGTGAAGATGTGGAACTGCCAAAACTCTCACACATTGCTTGTGGTAGCACTGTGGAAACCTGTTTGGTAACATTGGTTAAATTCTAACACATGACCCACAAATTCCAGGCTTAGGGCTTTACCCAACAGAAACACATCTACATTTTCTCTGAAATACAATGTTCATAGTGCTCTTTATAATAGGCAAAAAAGAGAAACTCCCCAAATTCCATCAGCAAAGAGTAACAGACAGATTGAGGCATGAGCCCATGGTGGGAGGACCTGGGAGTGGGCCACCCTCAGCCATGTACGACATTTTGGGGAAATCCTGCTGTCAGTGATGTATGACAGAAGCCAGACTCAGCAGGGCACACAGGGCCTGATTCCATTTACTTAAGTACAAAAACAGACTAAACTAACCTAGGCTGTTAGAAGTCAGCGGGGAGGGGTAGCCAGAGCACATGCTGGGGGCTCTAGAATGCTGATAACCGTTTTTTATTATTGTAATTATTCCATACATCAAAATAATTTCCTATATACAGGTTCCCCATTTCTTAGACATATCTCAATACACCCTGCCCTCCACCACATCACCAATTGTTCTTCCCCATCGTCCAGTGGGCTCCCCCACCATGTGCCCCTGCCCACCCCATTCCCTTTTGGTCACCTCAGTTCTGTCGCAAATGTTTCAGGCTTGGTTATGTTTCACTGGAAAGCTGATAACCTTCTTTTGCGACAGGTTTCTGGTGGCAGACGAGTGTTCAAATTGTGAGATTTGACCTATACGTGTTTATGTGTATATGGAGCGCTTCCATAAGCACTTTGAAATTACTGTACTAGGCACTAAAAAGTCACTTCTCACCACTTAGGAAGCAGGGTGTTTTTCATTAGTCTTAAATTCCCAACTTTCAGGATGCCAGCGCCACCGTGTGGTCACAGCTGCACAATGCGCCCGTCTGCAAGAACAGAAACTCAGGGGGATTTGGTGGGGTTTTTTGTCTCTAACCGGGTCCTTGAGTGTCACATGATTCTGCACCTTAGCCGCCTCAGCCGCCTCAGCCATGGGGTGCTCCATAAACACTTTCTTAATATCATGCCTCTCTCCATACAGTTGAAGTGAAATACTAAAGACATCATTCTTACCCTTTAAAGTATTCAACAAATCAACTCCCGAGCTCAACTTGGCAACTTTTCCCCCACTGTTTTATTAACTGTTACTAAGTTATTCTGGCTCAAATCCTAGACACTTTCTGTTACTCTGGCATTTGTCTTCGAGTCCATAAAGGTTTGCAAAGTCCGTGAAGGTGTCAAGGCAACTTGACATCAGAAAGTGGTAGGGTCTCCCCGTGTAATCCCCAGAAATCCAGACAGTGGTTGGTAAATCCCGGATGTGTAAACGCTGCGTAAAAAGGGGGCCTCTGGCGCGCCCCGGCGGCCTAGCAGATAAGGCCACTGGACAAAGTTCACAATCATTCCAAGGACCCAGATTGAGACCTCGGCTGCGGCGTAACACCCAAGATGACAGCTCGATAAATAAATGCTTCCTCCCCCTCTCTCTTCTGCCTGCCTCCTCGACGTCATTCCTGACTGTACCTCTCCTTTAAAAAGGTGGAGGCGGGGGGCTCTCAGGAGTTTTACCTTCCACAAAAAGCATTTGATGCATTCCACAGTTTCTACTAGAACTTTGCATCCCTTTTCTCGGAAAAAAAAGTTAGGATATTGGAGGTGGGGGTGGTAACCTGAACACAGAGAGCATCTCCAACCACCCAGGCAGCTTCTCCCTCGCTAGAGGGAGCTGCCACTCTGGGAAGGGGGCCACAGGTACCGGTGCTCCGCCCCAGGGCCTAATGAAAAACCCCAGGGAATCACCTGAACTGTTTCTTAAGGGTTAGATTCGACCTTATCTTCACAGACAATACTTTAGAACTTCACTTAGCAAGTGTTTAAACTGGAGAAGAGCTGAGCCCTGTTGCTGTTGGTCCCTCTGCTTGCCCCACTTGGCCTCTCTCCCAGGTGCTGCTGGTGGGAGCGGAAGATCCCTTCTGTCCAGCTTGCTTGACCTGGACGGTGGGGGGAAGGGCCTGGGCCGCATCTGCCCACCCTCTGTCCCCAAAGCCTCATCCTTTGCTTGGGAAGCTCTGACCCCTGGTGTGAACCCTGTCGCCTTCAGTCTTAGACTCAGCCCTGAGCACTGGGTTCCCCATTTCAGGGCCTCAGGTCAACCAGGGGTGACTTCCTCCTGGACCTGGATCTGGATGTAATCCACCCTTCCAATCTTAAACGTGTTTAGTCTACGGCTGATATCAGGTGAATGCTACCTCCTGGTTCCCTCCAGGATTAATCTGCAATGCTCCCCACCCCATCACACCCACATACACCTCTGATCTCCACCCCCAGCCTCCTTGCCTCTTGCCATCTCAGGACCATGCTGGCAATAGCTTTTCCTCTAATTCACAGCACAGACATGACTGATTTCATAGCAATTCACTTTATTGTGCTTTGCAGTTGTTGCATTTTTCACAAATTGAAGGTTTGGGGCAACCCTGCCATCAGGAAGTCTGTGGGTGCCATCTTTCCAAGTCCCTTCACAAATGTCACATTGCAGGCATTCACACCAAGAGTTCAAGCTTTTTCAAGCTTAAGACATTTAGGGTGTGACCTCTGCTTTAGGGTGTGACCTCTACTTATGCAAACCCACCTCTACAATGTGATCTCTGCTTTTGTAAACCCCTTATGCACATACCCCAGGACACCAGAGAAAAAAAAAAAAAAACCTAAGTTATATGCAGGCCATTTGTTCCTGTTGCATTGTACAAACCAGTTCTTTAAGGCTCATTTATGTCCCGGTTTTTATAAATGCCCTGCATTATTTGGGTTCAGGGCCATATGATTTGAGTGTTTTACTCCATACAGTCACCAGCTAATAAACTCTTCCTAATTCTCTTTAACATCTCTTGTTTATCTTGTTGGCTACTTTGCAACAACAAGAGAACTAGAATTAGAAGTGAAACCTGAAGATGTGACTGAATGTTGCAGCCTCCGGATAAAACGTGAATGGATGAGGACTTGCCTGTAGTGGGTGAGTGAAGATAATGATTTCTGGAGATGGAGTCTACTCCTGGTGAAGAAACCATGAGCATTTAAATGACAAAAAGGATTTCGAATGTAACATAAACTTATGAAACAAGGAACTAGAGAAACCTCATTTTTGCTGGGTTACTCTGTAAACCACAAAGCCCTGAGGTCCCCGCTTTCTAGATCCTCCTCTGGCAGAGAAACAGAAACCTTAGACCCTCCCAGTAAGACCTTGGCTGGAAGGGCTTCTGTGAATCTGCTGAGATCTAGGAAGAAATTAAATATCAAACAAGATAGCTTAAAACGTTTAGGGTGTGACCTCTACTTTAGGGTGTGACCTCTACTTCTGTAAACCACTTCACCTGTTAACCTTATGTTCCTACCCTGGGGCACTGAAGGAAGAGAAAAAAAACTAAGTTAGAAAAACCCTTATGATTTGGGTCCATTTTTGCTCCTAGGGCCACTGGCTAAATAAAGCTCCTCTTAAATTATCTCTGGTTCTGGTATGTCGCTCTGATCTCATTGGCTACTTTGTAACACTTAGCTGATAAAGCAGTGGCAGGATTTGAGAGGATTGATTTCAACTCTGAAAGAACTTACACTGTGGGTCATCTGCTATCAGAACAGCATCACGTGATATAGAGAAAGCGTTCAAAAAAAGAATCCATCGATGCACCAAACTTCATTGTCTTATTTTAAGAAATTGGCACAGCCACCCCAGCCTTCAGCAGCCACCCCCATCATCAGTCAGCAGCCAGCAACATCAAAACTAGACCTTCCACCGGCCAAAAGATGATGTCTCACTGAACACTTAGATGATTAACATTTTTAGTAATAAAGTATTTTAATGAAGGTATATACATTGGGGTGTTTTAGACATATTGCTATTGCATGTTTAATAGACTTTAGTAAAATGTAGATATAACTTGCATATGCACTAAAAAAGCAAAAATTCATGTGACTCACTTTCAAATTTTATTTTATTGCACTAGTCTAGAACTGAACCCATAATATTTAAGGTGTGTAAACTTTGTTTGTTTGTTTACCCAAGTTGACATATCTTAAAAGGAAAAGAGACAAGCACCCAAAATGGATTTACTTATGTTAAACCCCACACCACCAGAGACTTAATACCTACATTTAATTGCAGTTCCAGCCTCTTCCAGGAATGGAATCTTAATCTAGTCAATCTGGAATTATCTGATTAGCACTAGTGAGGTGATCTGCTAGTTAGACACAGACATGCCCTAAAGGAAGGTGACCTTGCCAGAGCCTGTCTCCTTTTTACAGCACCTCTTCCTTGTTCCTGTTCCCTCTGCCAGTAAGTCTGGTTTTACAGCTCGTCTCAGGTCTCCTTTTTGTCTGCTAGAAAGAATGCTGCCAGTTTCATGAATCATTAAATAAAGTTGAATTTTATTTTCTAACACACATGGAGTTACTAACAAGTGTTCTGTCTATCTGTGTTACCTGATAAGAGACTCTTGCTCTGTAGGCCTTCCCTCGGGTGGTTAAAAGACAAGACTCCATAGCTGTCTGCCCAGGGGAGGACTTGAATGGCCTGTCCAGTGGCTTGGCCCAGACTGCTTCTCTCTGTAGGCCTGCTGAAAGGATGTGGGATTTTTTCCATAGGAACTAAAGAACTTCTTTGGAATAAATAAGTGAAGTAATCAATTATCAGAGCTTAAATAATAATAATAATAAATCAAATAAGTGTAAAAAAAAACAAGAAATTAAGATTCCCAATCCTTTTCCTTTGGAAGTTTAACATAATTAGAACCTCCCTACTGGACAGAGATGGCTCTAAGCAATGCTGACAGGGAAGTTGCCAAAGGGCCCAAGGTGAACCCAAGATGTGCAAAGAGAGAGACAGGACTAATGATCTGTGTCACAGTCTATTCCACCTGCTATAAATATCACAGACCAGTGTGCTTACACAATAGGCCTTATTCCTCACAGTTCTGGAGGCTGGGAAGTGCAAGATCAAGGTTCCTATAGATTCATTGTTTGGTTTGCAGACCACTGCCTTGTTGCTGTAATCTCACTGGATGAGAAAGATTATATGCAGTAGGGTGAGCGAGAAACACTGATGAGACGCTGGGTTCCTCCAGAAGGAATTCGTGGAGAGTGCCATTTGGTCAGTAACACACAGCAAGTTTATTAAAAGCAGAAGCAGTGAGTTGAAGCTCCCTGTGGGCCAGGAAAGTTACATGAAGGGAATGTACACGTGTGTGTACGACCTGTGCTGCCTGCCTCTCACTCAGGCAAGAGGGATTCTTGAATACAGATGAGGAGTGGGGGATTCCTCCTTTGTGGGTGTGTCCAGGTGACCTGGAATGAAAAACAGAGCATCTAGGGGTCTTGCTTTTGCTCTTTTGAGGTCTTTGCTCTTAGAAGCCTCAGGTTTTGCCAGTTAATTTTCTGCTCCTACATCTACATACTGCCCTTGGATTTTAAGTTATGCTTATTATTAGAGAGAGAACTCTGGTCTTGTCTGAGGGCTCTGCCTTCATGGTCCAAAGACACTCCACCTCCACATGCCATCACTTAGGGGTTATCAGTTCCAGGAGCTGGGGGAAGGACATAAACGTTTAGTCTATAGAATTTCCATCAATGCTAAGGTTGGGAATGGTTTGTGGAAGAGGCCAGGTTTAGCACAGGTTGAAGATACTCCCTTATCAGATCGATCCCTAGAAGTGCTTTGGGAACCACAAAACACTGCACTCTTGGTCAACAGGGCCATTCATTGACAGTTCAAAAGCTGAAATTTCAGCACACTCCCGTGACTCAGGCCACTAGGGCATCTAAGGTACAGGTCACATAAAGTCTACTGGCCTGGATTTAATACCCAGGGGTTAAAAAAACAAAAAAGCTGTAACTTTCACAGTCCAGGAGCAGGCTACAGGAAGGCGGGAGTTGAGCACGAAGGGGTAGATGGCCCGGTCCTCTTCCTATTAAGTCCTGAGGACTACACAGATTCTCAGTGGCAACAGGACAGCCATGAAGCCATCAGCAGGGGCAGCCTCAGGCGCTTCGGGACCTGTTTTCAGCGGTAGCATCTGGGGACAATGGCGGAGCAACAAGGCCACAGAAAAAGAAGCCTGCTGTGGACTGATGGGATTTTCCAGGCCCCTCTCTGCAAGATATATGGAGGCAAGTCAGGAATAAGTCTTTTAAGTCTGAGTAAGACTCCTGGGTTCCCCAAGAATTTGTACAAAGACCCTCCCATTAATCTGGACTAAAGAGGTCTTGAGCAATAACTTTGCCTATTAAAAAGAGAGATAATCTTAGTTGTACTCCAAGCTGGTGAAACCAGTCATACAGGAGTGTGTGCTCTGTCCCGTCTGCAGAGCAATGCAGAGAATCACCGCAGGCATTGTAGTGGGAATGAGGAATCAGGCTTTCAGTCTGATCTCCAACAGTTTACAGCTGAATGACCTTTGTCAAGTCACCTAACCTTTAATGAACCTTCAATGAAGGAGACTCCTTCTTCCTCAAGCCAGTTGCCATATTATATTTGAAAAACCTCAGTAGAACCCACCATATGATTTAACACAGAATAAGTTCTCATCGAAGGCTTATTGATTTGACACATGGTTTCCCCTGTATTAACACACCTACGGGAAGGAACCACATGTCCCACAGACTTGGGGCCTAGAGGATGTTCTCGGGAGGTGTGACTTGTGGGGCAGACTAGTTACCTACGGAGAATAAGGGAGGAGTACTTTAGCCATCACTAAAAGAAGAGTAGCCTTTGGGGGAGTCTCAGGTGAGACTCTCAGAGGGGAGAATATCGTTTCCAGGAACTTGCGAAAAAGTCCTGAAACAAACTAGAGAAAACTCATTTTTGCGGGGTTACTCTAAACACCACAGAGCCCAGGGGTCCCCACTTTCTAGATAATCCTCTGGCAGGGAAACAGAAACCTTGGACCTGCCCAGTGGGACCTTGGCCAGAGGGGTTTGTGAGTCCGCTGAGATCTAGGAAGAAGTTCAACGTAACAGAATAGCTTAAGATGTTTAGGGTGTGACCTTGACTTATGCAAATTGACCTCTACTTTAGATCACTTATGCGCATATCCCCACACACCCAGGGGCTCTAGGAGAATTGCAGATTATACCAGAATCCTGGCTAGTTCTATGGAAGCCGTGATTGCACCTGTCCTGTCGGAAACTATTAACTGCCTTTGTTCTCGGCACCTCTCTGCCTGCCTGTATAAACCCTGAGCTACCCACACAGATGACCGCATGATTTGAGTGTTTTACTCCTTGCAGTCGCCGGTTTAATAAATCTCCTAAATTAATAATTTCTGGCATATCTCTTTGATCTCATTGGCTACTTTGTAACAGTCCCTGGTGGTCTTGAAGGGATTTTATGGGCTTTTTTTTTCTGTAAGGCTTGTCCTGTCTGCTTACATGCTGGACTGAAATGCTTAGAAGGTTACAGAAATGCAACATCCCATTCTAAATGTTCCCTCAACAGTTTGTGTGGTTACCAGCTGGGCTTCTCCATTGCTTCTTGCTTCATCGGTACCAGGTCTCACTAACACCTATGCCAGGGAGTCCACGGCCCTCTATCCCAGCAACCTACACCTGTCCCAGGGCCTCCTGCTCTGTCCTTGGGTCGACCCAGGGGATCCCAACTGCTCACTGCCCAGCTGAAGTGTCCAGAGTTTTTCAAAAGTCTTTTTTTAAGCTTCAAAATAAATGTATTTAAATTTAATATACACAACTCTATTTGAATTTTTTCTATAGATCTCCATAACATTTTATCTCTCCTATGAAGTTTATCACATCCTGCCTTAGAGTTGGTTTTTTGTACATTCGTTGTAAACTTTTTATTTGAGGTATAATTTTTTTTAAGAGGAAAGAAGCAAGCAGGAATGAAGGCAAGCAGGAAGGAAGACAGGAGGAAAAAGCTTTTTTTTTTTTTAATTTATTTAGTTGTTCATTTCGTTGTCCTGGGTCTCAGAGTCACGTCCTTGCGCTTTATATGAACCACACTGAAGACACAGCTTTAGTGCCTGACCGCCAGGTGGTGCCTGACTGAGGTATAATTGACAAAATAGTTGATATTTGTATATTTTACAAAATGATCACTGTTAACATCTATCACCAAATACAGTTGTAATTTTTCTTGTAATGAGATCTTCAAAGATTCACTTTCATAGCAGATTTGAAATATACAAAATAAATTGTTAGCCATGGTAACTTTGCTTTGTTACCTGCCCAGGACTTATCTGTGTTTAACAGGAAGTTTGTACACTTTAACCACCTTGACCATCTCACCCACTCCCCAGCCCTGCCTCTGGCAGCTGCTAATCTACAGTCTCTTCATCTCTGAGTTCTGGTTTTTTGTTGTTGTGTGCTGGCTTTTTTTTTCAATTCCACACCTAAGCAAGATCAGATGGTATTTGTCTTTCTCTGATTGATTTCATTTCTGCTCTTACAGCTTCAAATAACAAGATAAAAAATGTTGCTTTATTTGAGAAAATGACTTTTTTTCTTACACACACAGCTTACTTACCAAAAAATATAGATTTCCACATTGGAAACCATGATGGATGTGTTCATCATGCCTGTCTGTGTAGGATGTACCTGTGTGGAAGTCATGTCTTAAATGTTTGTATGTTTGAAGCCATTTAGTTTGTTCTTAAATGTACACACCAGTCCTCCAAACCCAGGAGTTCGTTGCTCCTGAAACAAACCTGAGTTTTGACTTCCCCTGGGAACATGATCTTTTGTTTTGTTGAGGCCCTTGAATGTTTGTTGTAAAAACACAATTGATCCAAATACCTAATTCAGAGTTTGTTTAAGGATTTAGTGCCGCCCTTGAACAACAAACCCTACTGTTCAGTTGAGAAACACCTTCTTGTTAAGGAAATTTGCTGTTTCGAAATATATGGGGGGGGGGGGCAGGACTCTCCAGTTGTTAAATCCAAAAATGGGATAAATGGGGTTGAATTTTAAAGAAAGAATTTTATACTTGAGGCTTGTAGATTGTTCTCTTTTCCTCCACAAAAGCAGAAAGCACAGCCCACTGTGGCAGATCAAACCAGAACTGTCGCCCCTGGCGATAAGCGTCAGTGGGGAAGCACAGTCCAAAGTTAAAAGCGACCATTGGACTTTGCTCCTTTCACCTCTGGAAATGTCCTACAGAAAAACAGACCACTAAAAATGCAAGGAGGGCCTGTGTGATAGCAAAGGCTCTCCCCCGCCTTCCAGGCGATGGAATTCGGGTCACTCTGATGCTCTGATGGAGCTTAGATCCCAGCAGCTTCTCCAGAGAGGAGTTTCCTCTGCCCAGGAGTGGGCCCGAGGAGCCGGAAGAGGCGATGTGTCAAATTCACCAGTGGGTGTCGCTGTTCAAAGCAGTGATACCATTTTATAATGGCCTTCCTTGCCCACACTGACATATTGCAAATGAGGAATTTAATCCATCAAGTCAGGATTCCCAAACAGCCATTCATTAGTACAAATCTTGCTGGATGCATTCCTCGCTTATGAGATTTTAGTCTTTAATAATCTTCATTTGATGCACCCTCATGGTCCAGCAGTCTAGTACACCCTGGGCCCAGTTCACATACATCCCAAGGTCCTGGGTTCAAGATCAAGGTCCAGGGAGAAACAACCAATGTGAACAACTAAATAAAAATGAAGTGCATCTTTCTTCTCTCTCTTGCTGCCTGTCTTGCCCACTCACCTTCATTCCTGCCTGCACCTTTCCTTTAAAATAAATAATAACAACCGCCCTCACTTGAGAGACACCTTTATTGGTGGATTGGTTCTTTTACTGCATTAGAGTTTTAGAGGTGACCGTGGAGTTAACGTGCCTCGGCACAGGGAGGGAGTGACCCTGGTTTGCTAGGCTGCAGTAACAAGGCACCACAGAATGGGCCTTAAACAACAGAATCTTATTTTCTTATAGTCCTGGAGGCTGGAACTCCAACCCTGTCATCGGTAGAGTTGGTTTCTTCTGAGGGCTGTGAACAAGGATCGGTTCCCAGGCCTCTCATGGCTTGTAGGTGACTATCTTCTCTCTGTCTTCCCACTTTTTTTATGTGTCTGAGTCTAAATTTTACCTTCCCCAGTCACTTTACCTCACTTTAACTTAATTACCTCTTTCAAGACTTTGTTCCCATGGAGAGACACAATTCAGCCTGTAACGAAAGTATAATACAAAGTTTCCCAGCAGAGGCGCTAATGGTCAACATGTAGCTTTGCTTTTTGGACCCGCAAAGCATGCCATTTAGGGACGCCTACACAGGTATAGGCATAAATATTATTGTCCTTTCTCCACTATACTAGGGAATTATGGGCATCAGCTCAATCTTAATCAGTATGTCCACCAGTAAGGCCAGATTTCAATCAAGCAACCAAGTATAACCAATCAATGTACTCTCACTCATTGCTATAATACTTCCATTTGGCCTCTTGGTCCTTTGCTTGAGGTGGCTCCTTGACAGGAAGGTCAGTCCCAATGTCAGGTCATCCAGAGTGGGACAGAACTCTGCAGGTCACTATAGTCCTCCTTGGCAACCCCTCTAACATGCCTGGATATCTCTTGACATCTACTGTATACACCTCCCAATGCAGAGGTCTGCCTGTGGCCTCTTGGCTCCCTGGGCCACATTAGACACTCTGGGGTGACCCACAGCCAAAGCAGCTCTGACTGTGAAACTGTCTCTGGTCTGATCAAGGTCGAGATTCCATACTCACCTCTGGCTACTCTTGACAATTCACATGAGACTTTAATCACTGCCCATTCTGAGCCATTGGATTAAAGAGACAGGTCAGTGTGCCACCTAGTTATTTTATTGAAACCCCCTAGAGATCCTGGGTTCACTGAGTTAGTCAAAGTAGTTGAGAGCATCTCTAATAGTTCACTTGGTTCATTGATTTAAATCTAGCCTCAGTAGTGAGTGGACTGGTTGAGATTTAGATGATACTAAAACTTCCCTAAAACTTCCCTAATATAATGCAGAAGAAGAATACAAAAGCCACACCTCAGGGCTGGGTGTGGGAAGATCAGTCATTCATTCACTGAGTAGCAGTTTAGAAGTTAATGTCATTAGACATCATGGAAAGGGCAGCACATATATTTAGTCACTATTCAGCGTAGAGATGTGCCTCCACACCCACACCCCCATCCGCCCACGGACTTTCAGAAAGCCAACTCACTGTCAAGTATACACAATGTACTCTTGAGCAGCAATTCATTTTATGGCAAAGGAAGTACAACAAAGGTTCAAGTCCATGGAATTCACCTGCCCCTCCTCTCTCTTTCTGTCTTCCTCTGCTTGCTTCATTCCTGCCTGCACCTTTCCTTTAAAAAAAAAAAAAGTAAAATACTATAAATAACATTGCACCAATATAGTTGAAAACAAAATAGATACATTTCAAGAAAAATATATTTAACTTGCCAAAAATTACTCAATGAGAAATAAAAATCCCAAATAGTTTATAATATCAAAACTTAATTAAAAACTATATGAGCATCAGAAAGGAAAATGGGGCAAGGGATGTAGAACAGCTAAACAATAGAACATGCTTGTGATTTTATATGGAAGCAAATAAATATATATAATAAATACATATTAAAATATATAACATATATAAGATAAATACATAATATATAAATATATTTATACATATGTTAGGTCTCCCCCAAAGATATGGGGGTTTGGGGGTTCAGTTCGGGAGCACGGAAGTAGTGACCCAGAGAAATGCTTTAAATATCCAAAAAGTGTATCTTGGATCTTCAAAGTGGGCTGGCTCAGGAAAGGAGTAAGCCAGCCCTGGGGAAGGACTCTTGACTATTTATAGGGGGACATGGGCAGGATGGACTTTCAGATTCTAGGCTGGCACTGATGCCATTCACTCTGAGTCTGTTTAGAAATTCATTAAGATATTAATACAGACATTAGTCAAAACTATGAGGATTGACAGAAAAGTGCCTAGACTCTGCCTCTGCAGCCACCAGAAACAGAGAAAAAGCAAATGGAGATTCCTGCCCAAATGCCACACATACAAAATGGCATCACCCATGTCTTTCTGCAGGACTTTGTCCTATCACTACAAACATGGAGAAGTTCCACAAACAAAATGTTGGGTGAACAAGAACAATGTGTAGACTGATTTATCATTAAGATATCATTTATTTAAAGCTGAGAAATACAAAATAGTAGTAGTCATTGGTAACAGGCACATACATAAAAAATTAAAATGCAGGCCTGCCCTGGGGGTGCAGGTGCTAAGCTGGCTGCTGGGGCATCCTCGACCAGGCAAAGTCCAAGAACATGGGTTTGAGATCAGGCTGGATTGGGGTACCCAAAATAAATTAACAAGTAAATAAAAAAACTTCCTCTTCCTCTTCCTTCCTTCCTCCCTCCCTCCCTCCTGCCCTCCCAGCCTTCCTTCCAAGTGCTTTGTACTCCTCTCTATTCCTTCTTAAACAAAAAAATGTAAATGCAAAAGCTTGAGAGCCACACTCATTCACTTAGGTCGGTTGTGACCTAGGAGAGAAAGAGATGGGATGGGACTGGAGACAGGTACACCAGTGACTTGTATGTGTATCTCTTAAAATCATAAATAGAGATAGCCAAATATTCAAACCTATGAAAATTAGATGCGGGGTATATTGAATTTTTTTTATCTTTTTCTCTACTTGTTTCTGTAGGTTTGAAATATCTCATAATATTACTGTTTTTTTTAAAGGAGCTAGGAGTGATGACAGTGAAAATATAGCTCTGAAAGAGTCCTCTCCTAAAGGGAAACAAAGAAGCCAGAAGTCACTGACTGTTCATAGAGCGGGTGTCTAAGACTGGAGTGAGGGTTTGTTTGTAGGCTCCCAGGAACAGTTTAATTGGGAGCACAAACGTGTGGATACAGAGCAGAGGTAAGCCCTGGCGTGAGGGAACGGATATGGTCTCCAAAGCCTTCAACAGGAACCAGCAGAGCACACTCCTTTAGTGGGAGGGAAGGTGAGGGCTGGGGGTACAGATGCAAGCATGGGAGTTTATATCTTTGAAATGACCGGGTGCACTTGTTAAAATTCCACACTTGTTAAAATTCCATTTAACCCTGAGGTATGAGGTTGATATTTAACCCTGAGGCATGGAGTTACTGAATCAACCTGAGTTAAAAGTTTCCCCACTGCTTTTGTATCAACCGAAACCCCCAAGCCACCTGTCAGGATGCTCTAAATGCAGAACCCGTCTGCACGATGACCCTGCTCCCCCACTTCAGCCACCTTGGCGCCCTTTTTCTTAGCTAGATGTGAGAAGTAAAGTGCCAAGGACCTAAAAAGACCTTCTGTAACCCCAGTCAGGGCGCGAGGTTTTTGGAGTGGCCCGAGCCCTCTTGCTGTCACCGGCTTTAATAAACTCTTTGGCTTCACACAGAATTTCTTGGTCTGCAGTTGTTTGCTGACGCCAGTTTAGGTCACAGCACCTTGAAGGTGGAAAAGTGAATAGGTCTGGTTAGTCACTGAAACAACAACAGATCTCATTGGTTTAACACCACAAAGAATTTCTCATTCATCCACAGTCCAGAGCAGATCCTGTCTCTTCCCTGGAGTAACTCAAGGAGGCAGGCTGTTTCCCTCCTTGGCTCAGCATCCATTAGGGCCTCCTCAGAGGCTTCCTCAGGATCCCTTCTGTCTGGCCACCTGAGCAGCAAAGAGAAAGAATGAGAAGGACCAGCTATGACACGTGGTGGCCAGGCCTGGAAGCACACTACTCCAGAAGTCATGTAGGCCAGAATTCATTCACATTACTCCACCCAACCTGCAAGGGAGGCTGTGAAATAAAGTCCACCCTCCAATGTGGTTTCCCTGAGAGGAGACAGGATTAGGGAATAGCTAGGGGACCTACAGCATAGAGCATGAGGGGAACTCTCTTGGGATTGCTGCCATTTTCTCAGTATATAAGAAGCGAGGTCCTCAGCAGAAAATGAGGAAGGATCCAGAGAAGAAAGTATGAACAATGATTTTGGAAAGAGGGATGAGGGGGGTAAATAATAGGTGTGTCTGACCGTGCTGAAGACTGGTCACAATGTTATCAGACAGGCCATCTCGTGGTGGTGTTTTGTTGGTATTGGGGTTGCTTCCTACAGCCATACTCAACGGCTCAGGTGCAAGGCCAGAGTAAGAGGAAGAATTTAACCAGTTTTGCCTGGTGAGAACAACAGAAGGGAAAAAGAACAAGGGAACTCAAGGTATGAAAGGATCTTAGATATGATTTCTAGCTCACTGAGAAGGCCAGTGAACATGACAAGGAAAGGACAGGGTGACCAGGTCTTGTGACCCCTGTGATGTCCTCAAGAGACAAGCTCACCCTAATAACCATGTCCTATCAGGGAAACTTTGAGGAGAGTTTTGAGCTACTGGACCTTGAGCAATTTGCCTAAAAGCAGTCATGTTTGGGCAGGATCTAGGTCCTCTGCAGAAGAGTCCAGCTGGTGTCCCTATTGTTGATGGTCAGCATCCCTGGACGATGCTCAGGCTCCATTTTCTAGGAGGTTGGCTCCAACAGCTGCAGGAGGTAGAATTTATTTGTCTACTGGGTGCATCAAAGGTTACTGGCAGTGAGTACAGAAGACTATAAACAAAGACAAGGAAGTCCCAAAAATCCCTAAGAGCAGCCAGACACCCACTCAAAGCCATGCTGAGAACTTGGCATCATTCCTCTGGAAGACTGTCCTCAGTCACAGGGAGTGGGGTTTCAGAGGCTTTCTGCTTGGCATGACCTCCTGAGGAGAATAATTTCACTTCCCTTGTTCCCAGGTGGGTTTTTCTCTTCCATCTTTCATTGAAACAGATCAGGTGTTTTGTTTTGTTTTTTTCCAACTGCAGCTTCTACACTCCATCATGAGACATTGAGTCTCTCCTCCTCCTTCCCCATGACTTCCTCCCTTCAGTGGCAAATCAGAATAGCTTTCTGTAGGGTGGCATGAGAACATGCCCCATGCCCAGCCTTGAAAGTGGACTCGGCGCCTAGCCAGCACTAAGCACGGACCTGAATCTAACAGATGGACCTTCTGGAATGACTGCTTCTACCTGCACTGACTGTACCCAAGATGTTCTGCCCTGGAATGTTGCTGTCCTTGCCTACTCGGCTATTCTTTCTTCTTGCCCACTTGGCTGATCTTGCCCACTCACCACCCTCCCTCTGCTGTTATCCCCTTTAGTCCACTCCTTGCTGACAGTGTGGTAGCTTTCCAGAAACATGCCGAACCAGCCACCACAGAGGACACGGAGACATGCCCGACCGCCACCACCAGGACCCCCCTGTCATGAGTACAATAAACGCCATGTCCTTGCCACCTGTGTCTTCTTGTGATTTCTTTGCTCTCTCTACGAGGCAGGGCATGACTCCACCAGAACTTAAACACCTGTATAGCACTTTCTATAGGCATTTGTTGGTACACATTAACACTATGACCCTGCCATGAACTTGATGATCCATGAAGAGAAAATAGACATTCCATTCTCCTCCCAGAACACTCCTGGCTGGGCTAATCTGAAAGTCAGCAAAAATATTTCCTTGGCCCCTACATAAGAAACTTATCAAATTGCTGCAAGCAGCCTCACCGTGGAACCTGAGTAGATCCTCAAAGGTTGTTCCAAACTGTGATCTGGAAAAAAACAGCAAGTGTATAGATCCCCTGTCATTGTGTGCTGCATGGAAAGAGCTGAATGTATTTGCCTTTCAGTCTGAAATATTTTGGCATCATGGTAACAACTTTCCTTTGTAGCTGGTTTTAGATTACAAAAAGAAACCTATTTGCATCTATTCTTATTATCGTGACAAAAATAGCAACATGAGCACTATAATTGAAAATTCCGAACACAGTGAATTTATTCTACAGGTATATGCTGCTTGGAAGGTATTGTGTTTGGTAGAGGTTTTTTAGGGAAACCAGCTGGCAGCAATACATTGTTGAAGATCAGACTTAGTGAATAATTTAGAGGCATTAAGACATTATTCACAGGAAGTTTGCCACCTTACAGGTGGAACACTTTCCAAAGCTATTTGAAAAGAGTTTATTTGTGGTAAAACATGTGACTTTAGCTCATAGGTTTTTATTTCATAGAAAATATTTTCAGCTTTGAAACTTTTTTATTTTTCCATCTCTTATTAAAACATTAGGGGTAGTTCAGTCTCCTCTGTCCTAATTGTACTCTTTCTTATGCTGTTGGTATAATAGGTGACATATGAACCAGAGTTTTTTGAGAGGTAGCACTCCCAGTATTCAGAATTGACAAAGATAGCAGATAAGAAATCAATTATTCCCATCATCAAATATATATATATATATATATACATGTTTTTTTGAATGATGAATTCTGGCATGCCCTAGTGACCTAGTCATAAGCATGACTCTGGAGCAGTCCACATACATCTCAAGGATCCAGGTTCATGACCCAAGGCTGAGGGGACAACCAAGACGAACAACTAAATAAAATAAATAAAATGCTTCTGCCTGCCTGCCTGCCTATGCTCGACTTCATTCCTGCCCGCACCTTTCCTTTAAAGAAAAGTGAAAAAGTCAGTGAATTGGAAAGCAACTATCCCACCACCATTGATTACATCTTTTCTCCTCTGATCTGAACTCCTCCTTGCTTATTAAAGGAAAACACTCATCTCCTATTCACAACACTTCTGACACAAATGCATTCCTTGCATCAACCCATACTCCAACTCTGCTGATCCCAACTGGACGTACTACAATTCAGTTCAGACCCTACTATCAGGAGTTCATGCTGACCCCACAGGTTAAGGACTCAGTCCCATGAGACGGCCCAGTTTAAATGCTATCACCAGACCCAGGTTACCACATGGACTCCCAACCAACCAGCTATGAATCAGGGGCTCCCATAACCCCCTCCGCAGAGTTGATGCTTTACTTTAACTGCTCACAGAACTCAAGGATATACTTATTTACCAGCTGAGTGGGAAGGACATGAAAAGGATCAACGGACACACAGCGCAGTCGGCGAGGTCCAGAAAGGTCCTGGCATTGTAGAAACTGGAGTCTACCTCTCTTGGGACACATGGAGATGTGTACCAAGCCAGAAGCTCTCTGCACTAGTTTATGGCATTTTATGAAGGTGTCATCATGATCAATTATTAACTCAATCTCCGGGCCCTTTACCCTCCATGGGGAAGTGGGGTGGAGTTGAGGAGACTCAATGTTCCAAGCTTCTAATCTTGGCTTGTCCCTGGTGACCAGTCCCACCCAGGAGCCCACCAAGTGTCATCTCCTTAAAAGAAGATATGCTTTTATCACCACGGAAATTCCAAGGGATCTTGGAGTTCTGTGTAAGACCCCTATCACTTAGGAAATTGCTTTAGGGGTTCTATGTCAGGAACTGGAGCCCAAATATATGTTTCTTATTCTGTCATAACTCTCCACTAAATTCCTATATGTACATAGATCTCTGTTGTTTGGTTTGCCCACCCCACCTCCAATGCCCAACCACCACTTTCCACGTGGTCACTGCAGCAACCACTATAACATGACCCTGGCCTTGGCTGCAGTTTATTTGTCAATGTTAGTCAGCTGACTCCCAAGATAGCTAATCAGTGTCTTCCCTGGGGATGGGAATGGTAGAATTAACATGGAGGATCGGAATGGTAGAATTAACACGGAAGCTACAAAACTCCGGAGTGTTACAAGGATGTTAGGCTGACCAGTAGGGACTGTTTTAAATAGGACAGTATGTTTTATTTTTGTTTTTTCATATTTCTCAACCATCCTGTCATTTTAACATAACTGTCAATCATGCCCCGTGTTTAATAAAGCATGCCCATCTTCAACACTGGGCAAAACAGGCAGTTGAGTTGCCCCAGGACCAGTCCATTGAGGGGGCCCAAAAATAGCTACCCCTTTTTCCCCGCATTAAAGAAGGCCCTTGCTGGCACTGACTGCAGCAGGCCATAGTTGCTACTGCTGTTGCCACCCCATGTGAGGAAAGTGTGACTAGAGGATTCATCCCCACCCCACATGCCTCTTTCACCAAAGGGAACAGAAAACTGCACTGTGGTCGAACCACAGAAATAAGTAAGGGGGTTATTTCTGGCAGAAGGGGGGTTATCTCTGACACTGAGGGGGTTACTGGGCATTTCTGGCACTGGGATGGTTAAAACTGCATGTGTCTTAGGTAGGGCATAAAGAGCGGGGCTTATAAGGGCACCAAATATGGGTTTTACCCAAGTTACCAAAATTCCTTGCACCAGCCCTGGTCTTTTGTAGAAAGTCCTGCCAGACGACATGTTGTTACTATGAGATCTCCAATCAGCATTGCACAAGACTTACTTGCTGCTGGCCTGGCTGCTCTGCTCCTGCTCGGATTGCTCCACCTCCTCTCTTCCCTTTAGTCACTAGCATATAACCGCAACACGTTTTGGCCACGCCAATGTCCCTTTTTTGTCTCAAGGAAATATGGTAAGCCTAAAGGCTGTGAACTGGGAAGCTGAAAAGCCAGTTTTCAACAAGAGAGAAGGCAAATGCTCTGAAGGAACTTCCTGCATCACCTACGGGATCCCGGCCCCCAATCTGATTCATGAGATGCACTCCTGACAGAGGTCCCACGAGCTACTCCACAGTCCTTCGGATATTTTTTGCTTTTTTGCTTAAACTGGTTCTGATTGGATTTCTGCCTCTTACAAATGAATGGCAACTAACACCCAGATCTGCGGTAGGCAGGGAATGGGAGCACTGGGTTGCTGGTTTCTGGTCTACGGAAAATTATACCTACTTGGTAGTTGTTCATTTTTTCGCACTTTTTTTCCTTCTTCTTAGCTGCCCTTTATACTACTTACTGCCTAAGTTTTAACTATTCCTGCACAAATTTCCTTGGGATCAGCCCATCCCAAAACCTCTCAATTATCTTCCTAGCTCTACATTCTTGCAACCACTAGTCTTTGATTCAAAGAAAAGGAGACAGAGAAGGAAGATGAAGCCTGAATAAAATATTCCACCTCAGGAGGTCTGAACCACTGATGGGAGGACCCCAACTTAAATACCCTCCTCTTCAAACTCCTGGCATGGCAGCCTGAAGTCCTGTCCTCCATTCCTGTGCCCTCACACATAAGTTTTAATAAACTTTGTCTGAGGTGCAGTCTGGCCTCTGAGTAATTTCTGTTGACTGAGAGTCCGAGGACCCATGAGGACCTTTCGGGCCTATAACATATTTATTTCTAGAGCCTATTCTGTACCACCGATTCATTTGTTTCATCTGTATTCATATATTTTAATATTATAGGACAAGTTCTCCTGATTGCTCTTTTTTAATTTTTCAGATAAATATGCCAAATTCTTGGCATGCCATGGTAGAGTAGTGGTTGGGTCCACCACCTCCAGAAGGGCACGGTTTACATACATCCCAAGTACCCAGGCTTGAGTCCCAGGGCCATGGGGGAACAATCAAGATGAACAACTAAGTAAAATAAATTTAAAATGCTTCTTCTTCTTCTCTCTTCCTGCCTACTTGTCTACTCACCTTCATTCCTGCCTACCCCTTTCATTAAAAGGAAAGAAAAAAAAAAGTGGCAAGTTCTTTTAAAAATTTGTATAGGAATTTGATTTGGATAATCTAAAATGTACATATTAATCTAGAGAAAATCAACATATTGCACTATTCAGATAGCGAGGTAAGCAAAAAAGAATTTATGGGAAGAACTGTGGAGTATCTCATGGGACCTCTGTCAGGGGTGCATCTCATGAATCAAATTGGGGCCTGGGGACTAGCCAAGAATAATTTGCTCTAGTCAAGTCTCTTTGTGACTCTTATTAAAGTTTTGCCACTGTTTTCATATACATCTCGCACATTTCCTGAATTTGTCCCAGGTATTTCAAATGTTGAATATAAATTTTACATCCTCATCCTTCTTTGTGCAGTTTGTGTCTGGGGTTTGCAGCAGACACCTCTGATGCCCCCTTATCAAGTCCTTGACTGCCTCTGATGTTAGCCCTACTGGTTTTTTCCCCTTCCCATCTCCTGATTTCTGGAATCAACTTCCAAGAAATCTTCCTTTTTCAAGCCGTTCTCTCAGGCTCTCCTTCTGGGAAACACTCACACTAAGCCAGGCTTATGGGATTCTGACTCACAGGGAGACAAATGAGTTTTACAGCAGCACTTGAGGCAGTTGGTTTTCCTGCTGCAGAGGAAAATCACACCACCTCCACACAACTGTTGAGCAGAGCAGGGACCAGCCTGCACAGTACTTAGGAGCCAGGCCCCACATAGCTCCAGGCAGGTTAGAGTAAGCATCCTGAGATGGTCTTCCTCTTGGTGACTGTGACAGGGGCCATGAGGGTGAGCTTGGCCCGCCAGAGAACCAGGGCAGGAGAATAAAAAACTCATGGTGGGCATGGCTTTCTCGCCTGACTCTCCTTGCTAGCATGTGCATGCACACACATACACAGACACACTGACACAGATACACAGACATACACATACTGTGTGTCAGGCTGTAACATTAAATATTCCTGAGTTGTCCAGGCTTCAGTGCCTTGCCCCTCTCTTTAATATCTCTGACCAGCTGGTAACTCTTCCTCAACACGGCGGCCCTCCTGGTCTGCCTCCCCCAGTCCAGGCACAATCCCTGCCTTCATTCCCCAAAGCTCAGTTAACTTGAGGGAAGAAACAGGGTGTTAGGACAGTGGCAGAAAGGAACCAGAGCGCCAAGTGGGAAGTGTTCATGGGGAAGTCTTTGAATCCATAGAGAGAGAGAAGATGAATGAACAAGAGGAAAGCATCATCACTTAGGAGATTCAGGGAAATAACAGGGCATTGGGCAGGGATTACATAGATGGGATTTTATTTTATTTATTATTTTGCTGCCCCAATTTTTTTACTTCTTTCTTTCAAACCTTAAGCATGAGCACCCCCTCCAGGTATTACAAGAAACTTGCACCACAGACTCGAGTCAACATTCTGGAAGGGTCTGGTGGACAGCATTTAAGTAGCTGCCCAGCCCTGCTACAGTAGGGAGGGGACAGGGAGAGGCCTCCCTTTGGCTCTTGTGCCCCCAATGTATGTAATAATGGAGTCCCTAAAACAGAAATGACAAATGTTTATTATAATAATCTGTTTCTCTGTTAAATTGTTTTCTTGTTATTTTGCAAGGTTTTTTCTTAAATATAATCTTGCTTACTTGCTTTCAATGCTGCAAATATCTCATCCAAGTCTATTGCTTGTTTCTATTATGTCAAATATGTCCACTTTTCTGTAGAAGCAAAATGTTATTTCCCAGGCATGACACTATAACTCAGAAGCTGAGGTGAAGTCATGTAAAGCCCCAGATTTGAGACTCAGAGCTGGGGAAAAGGAAAAAAGAATATTTCCCCACATATCTGCACTTGTAAATACATCTTTGATGTCCTATATTTCAAGCAGAGCATATATTTGGGCCCCGCAGTCTCTGATTCCACTCTAGTAAGCGACAACAAAATGTATAAAAGTTGAGAGAAAAGTATGAACATCCACATGCCTTACACTTGCTCTTACATCAATCAACATAGGAACAATCTTGTTTCCTCTGCACCCCTCCCAGCCCTGCCAAAAAGAAAAATCTGAATTCTTTCCAACCAAAATGCAGATATATAATTGCACCTGCAGGTACAGGTATTCTAGCGTGTCTGTAAAGCAGGATATTTTATTTTTAACTTACCTACAAAATTATCATACCAAAAGTAATTGACAATAATGACTTAACCAGTTCGTGGGCAAATTTACCTGATTTTCCCATAATGTCTTTTCACACTTGGTTTGTTCATTTTGTTACTAGACTCAATGGACCCCGTTCCCTTGGGGAGCTTCAACCAAAAACACAAAGATTTTTAAAACAAGGAAAGGTTAATTTCTTGCAAAAAGTAAGAAGGCAAGGAGAGCTCTCTCAAAGCTCTGCCCCCGCCCTCCACCCATTGGAGGCCTTCGGGTGGAGAAGTATAGGGTAGAGCATTTGGTAATTAGCTGACTGTCTGGACGGAGGTTTGAGCTTGTCATAGGTTCAGGCCGTGGCATTAAGTCACCTGCCACTTGTCTTAGCTTGTGCTGGTCAGGATCTTCTAGCGGCTCAAGAGATCAAGGCTCTGCCATCAGCACCTGTGCTCCAGACCAGGCCCGCGCTAGTTCCCCTCCGATGAGTCCTTCACATCAGGTGGTACTAATATATTAAGCTCAGTCACTTCTGCAAAACAAGCTTGCAAGGGAATTCAGTAAACCTCCCTAGATTCAGAAACAATTTCCAGCCACGATATCAAATTCAAGTTCCAAAGTCCCTGCTTTGCACATATGTCTCTTGAGGCGCTTTTGATTTAAAACACTACTACCTCCCCGACCTTTTTCTTTCCTTTGGTGTTTATTTGTTGAAGAAACCAGAAAAAAAAAAAAAAAAAAAAAAAAGCTCTGTAAAATCTTTCACTTTCTGGGCTTGCCACTTCCCCTTCCCACTAAATTTCCTATAAATGGTTAATCAGCTTTGGAAGCGGAATCAGATTCAGGTTCAAGTTTCTCTGAGCAAAACTAAATAAAGTGCTTCTCCCTCCTCTCTCTTCCTACCTGCCAGTCTCTGCTCACCTTCATGCCAGACTGCAATTTTCCTTTAAAAAACAAAACAACGAATAGACAGCATTTCTCTGCACATCCTGGTAACGCAGCAGTTTGGTCAGCCACCTTGGCCAGCGAGGGCCACATATATCCCAAGGATCTCAGTTGGTGTCCTAGGACAGGGGGAACAACCAAGATGGACAACTAAATGAAATGAATGAAGCGCTTCTTCCTCCTCTTCCTGTCTGCCTGTCTCTGTTGCCTTCATGACTGCCTGCTCCTTTCCTTTAAAAACAAAAAATTTCAGTTCTCGCATCATTACTGCATAAGCATGCCTTCATTTGTGCACTGACCCCTGGAGCTCCTCTTCCGTGAACTGCCTGTTTTAACCCTTTGCCATTTCTAATGGGTTTCTCTTTCTTTGTCCTCTGGGTTCCTGAACTGGATGTCTTCCATTTGTCCCTCCACATCCAATGGCCTTAGAGGCTGAACTGTGTGGTTTATCAAATTGTTCTCTTACCTTCTGTCTTCCAATCCTGGCAAGAAGCAGAGTAAGGAAGAGGAGGAAGGTGAGGGTATTGACTCCCCCTGCTCCCTCCCTGCAGGGTAGCTGTGGGCCAGCAGCCTCCGACATCCACAAGTCAGAACAGATTAACAGTCTTCACTCATGGGCAAGGTCCTCACCCACAGATTTCTCCTTTGCTGGGTTCCTGACGGTGCTGACATCTCCCCCCTGCTGGGATACCTGGGTCCTGCCCTATTTCTTCTGGCTTTCCTAGTACTGGTCACACCTTTATAAATAGTCTCCTTATTAAAATAGCCTCCAATTTCCCATTTCAAGTATGCCATCTATTTCTTTCTGGAGCCCAACTAATATATTGTCATTGAATTAAAGTTTTTAATTTTCATACAATTTCACTCAAATTTTTAGATATTTGGTATGTGCATTGAAGGATTTATTTACAAAGTATTTCCATACCCTTAGGGAAAATGATCTTATTTTTTCTATTACTTTTTCTTTAAATATTGTATTTTGGTCTTTATCCAGCATCACTTTGTATGTGATCTTAAGCATGGATTGTTTTTTAGGTAGGGAACTCTTCCTCATAATATCTTTCCTCCATCAATTTGAGATGCCCCCTTTATTATGTATTTAGTTCCCGTTTATGCCCATTTCTGTCTTTGGGCTCCCTATTCCATTGGTCTATTTGTCTGTTTTTTCATCATTACATTTTTATTAATGTTGCTTTATAATATATTCTTTTTTAAAAAAGGAAAGGTACAGGCAGGAATGAAGGCAAGTAAAGGCAGGCAGGAAGAAAGAGCGGAAGAAGCACTTTATTTTATTTAGTTGTTCATCTTAGTTGTCGTCCGTTCCCCCACCCGTGACGCCCCCACCTCCCAGTCCTGGATCTTGAACCTGGGTCCCTGGGATGTATGTGGACTACATTGGGTGACCTTATCCACTAGGCCACCAGGGTGCACTGGCTTTGTAATATCTAATATCTGCTCAGTTTGGTTTCCCTTTCTATTGATTTTTGCTCTTTCATCCCAAATTGATATTTATCATTTAGTTGTTCACATTGGTTGTTCCCCCAGGCCTCAGCTCTTGAACCCAGGACCTTGGGTATATACCAGACTGATAGGCCACCAGGGCACACCTATATCTTTCTACATATTTTTTAAAGATTGAGCTGCTTTTAAAAATCCAGTAGAGTTGGCACACCGATATCCCACCAGCAGTTAAGTCCTCCGAAGAAGCACAATTCGTGTCCATCCCAAGGACCCAGTTTCATGTCCAGTCCTGGGTCCATGGGGAGCAACCAATGTGAACAACTAAATGAAAATAAAATAAAATGCTTCTTTTTTTCTCTTCCCATTTACCTGCCTACTCATCACCTTCATTCTTATCTGTAACTTTTCTTTAAAAAATAATCCAACTGAGCACATCTAACATATTGTTCTATAAATAAAAATTATCTCAATAAACAAATAAATTTTAAAAATCCAGCTGAAATTTGTGTTTTTATTGAATTGAGTGTATGTATTAATTTGGTAGTAATTTTAATCTTTTTTCTTATATTCTTTATACATTTTTGTGATAGCTGATTGATACCCTGCTTCTTATTAGGTTTGTTTGTTAATGGTGTTGATTTTCTGTATAAATGACAATACCTACCTCTTCCTTTCCTTACAACTTGGATGCCTTTTCCTGTCTTGTGCAATTTGGCCAATTCTGGCCAATACCCAGTATGATGTTAAGTAGCAACACTAAGAAATATAATGGAAACTTCTAACTGACCTCAATATCCATTCTGCCCTTTGCTCTACAGCCAGATCAGTAATCATTTTCTGATTTTCTGCAAAGAAACAGATGGCAAATATTTTAGGCTTTGCAGCTACTCAACTCTAGAATATGAAAACGGTCATAAGTAATATGTGAAAAATGAGCATGGCTATGTTCCAAGAAAAATTTTACTCACACCACTCCCTGCATGGCTCAAAAAGATGAGAGCCATAGTTTGCTGACTCCTGCTCTCCATTAATAGACTCTCCTGATTTTAAGTGGAATTTGGCCCACCTAGAATAAAGAGTATAAGCACACCCTGGTGGCTCAGCGGTTAAGTCTGAGGCTCAGGAATAGTATAGCCCATGTAAAAGTCCAAGGACCAGGGTAAACAACCAACAAGAAAAACTCAATGAATGGATAAAGTTGAATTCCTCCTCTCTCTGCCTGCCTTCATTCCTGCCTGCCTCATCCTTTAAAATAAATATTTTTTAAACCACATTTGCAGTTAACTAGTCGTGGGACTAGTTCTGATCAAATTAATGTAAGCCAAAGTGCATAAAATTTCCAGAATGTCCTCACAGAGAGAGACACTTTTCTCTCTCCTCTTTTTTCCTGCCTGGAGAGTGTCATGGCTGGGGTAAGGTAGACATCTTGGAATGTGACAGTATCTACATATAAATAGAAGGGCAAAAAAAATCCAAGCAGCCAGTCTTAAAAGATTTTATCACAAATATATGTTGAAGTGCTTTTTTTCAAAAGCATTGCGTATCTTTTTTCTTTTATCTCAGTGAATCTAGTCTTCCATACTTCTTAAATCTATTTTATTAGCAGATTTTTCTGATGTTAAATCATCTTTGAATTCTTGGCATATATGCTACTTAAACATATTTTCCCTTTTAATATACTATTTGAATTTGACTGGGTTATAATTCCATTATATATATCTAATATATATAATATATAATATTTAATATAGATATATATCTATATTATATATAGAAATTTTGCATTTCTGTTCATTAAAATGAAAATTCTCTTTTAAAATGTGTTAGAACTTGCTTTATGACCTAGTATTTGCTCTCTCTTTTTTTTTTTTTAGAGGAAAGTTACAGCCAGGAATGAAGGCAAGTAGGCAGGCAGGCAGGTAGAGAGGAAGAAAAAGCATCTTTATTTCATTTTGTTTAGTTTTTCACATTGGTTGTTCCCCTCTGGGCCCAAGACTCAAAACCAGGGGTATGTGGTTTGCTCCTTCAGAGGAGGCTAATCTAATCACTGCTCCACCAGGCTGTGACTTGCTCAGTTTTTTTAAAGGTGCCAGTATACTTGAAAAGAATGAGTATGAGTATTCTGTAGTAGATGAATACAGGGTATTAAACAATGTTCATTGTGGTGCGCCCTGGTAGAATAGTGGTTTGGGTAACTGCCTCTGGCCTAAACACAATCCACATGCATCCCAGGCCAGGGAGAATAACCAAGATGTACAACTAAATGGAAAAAATAAAGTGTTTCTTCTACCTCTCTTGCTGCCGTCTTTCCTGTTTGCCTTCAATCCTGCCTGCACTTTTCCTTTAAATAAAGAAGTTAATTGAAGGACAGCCCAATCTGAGGTTCAAATCATCTACAGCCTGATTTTTTATCTGCTTGATCTGTCGTTTACTGAGCTGTTACAATCTCTCACTATTAGTATAGATTTGTCCTATTTTTTCATGTACTTCTAAAATTTGTTTCATTTATTTTATGGTTATATACTATTCAGTATACATACTTTCAGCATTAGTTTATCTTCCTATTGAATTAAACCTTTTATTATTAGGAAATAAAGTATATCACTATACTAGCTTTCATTATACAGTATTACCTAATATGATAACTTTTTGGTTAGAATTTGCCTAATGTATCTTTTTCATAATTTTTCTGAGTCTGTTTTAGATGTGCCCTTTGAACATATGGCTGGACTTTATTTTTTATTCTATCTGGAATTTTTTGTCTTTTAATAATATAAGCTTGTATTTTGCATTTAATATAATCAACAACATATGTAGATTCATAACTAACCTATTATTTTATGCCTTTTCTTATCAACTTGTTCCATTTCTTTTTCCCTCCTTTGATGCCTCCCTTTAGATTAACAATTTTCTTCATTTTTTTCTTTTTATGTTTAGAAGTTATAATCTGTTTCATTTTTTTCATGAGCTTTTAATAGATTTTTAGATCTATATATATTTTTTTTACTGAAGGGATATTGCATTTTGACATTGTTTGGAGGTAAACATATTATCAAATTTATATCTGCATACAGCACAATAGATTTTCCAGTATTTCCCCTTTTTTTCCCCTTCATTTTACAATTAATCACCTTTACCCTGTTTCCCCACACCCGTCCCCCATCTCTTTGGTACCCTTTTCTTTGCCTTTTTGTCTCCCACCACTGAGAGTCCATTGTTGTTTGGATTAGTTCTAAGTTTAATATTGGTTATGTCATTTGTTTTCTGTCTCTATACACATCATGAGTGCTATATGATAAGCTCTGTCTCTAAGGGATTAATCCAAAAATTACAACAGTAGGGAAAACACTGTCTTTATTCTGCTATTTCAATTTTGGGAGTGTTATATAACTATACCCTCTATGTCTGCACTTACGTAACCTTTCTTTCTAAAGTTATGTGTCTATATTCTCTTTTTTCTCCTTTATATTTATTTTACTCCTCTTTTCCAAGAATGAGATTTTCCTTTTATTGATCATCTCTATGTTTTAATTTTCAAATTCATTAATTTTTACTTTTTTTCAATAAATTCCTTCCTTCTATTTGGGGAGATTTATTTTGTTATTCAAATTTCTTGAGTTAAAACTTAGCTTTGGGAACACCCTGGTGGAGTACTGGTTGGGTGTGCCACCTTCAGCCAAGTGTGCAGACCGCATACATCCTAAGGACCTGGGTTCATGTTCCAGGGTGGGGGGAGACAACCAAAAAGAATAAGTAAATGAAAAACGCTTCTTCTTCCTCTCTCTTCCTGTCTGCCTGCCTGTCTGCCTACCCACCGTCATTCCTGCCTGTATTTCTCTCCTTAAACACATACACACACACAAAAAGAGCTTATTTCCATTCAGACTTCCTTGTTTAACAGATGTTCCTTCTGAAAAAAATTGCTTTAGAATAACTCACAATCTCAGAATATAATCCTCTCCTTGCTCATTTCTAAATCACTTGACTTTTTCAGTTTGATTTTCTCTTACGTTCACAGTTACCTAGAAAGATGGTGAGAAATTTAAATGCTAATAAATCACTTTTGACTGTCCTGTCCATTTCTAATTTTATTTTCTTGTGGTCAGAGTATTGCTTCATTTTAGAATTAGTTGCAGTCTTCTCTGTAGGCTAATACTTTGTCAGCTGTTGCTGATAACCCCAGAAGTGCCTGGAAAGTCTTAGTCTGCATCCTGTGAACTGCCATCCTGTCTTGTAGGGTCTGGGATGCAGGGGCTTCTGTTCCATGGTGCTGGTTTTCCTCGTGTTTGGTGATTCTTGGAGTGGGCTCATCTTTGTGTTCATTGTATTTGCTACCTGTCTGGGAAGCTGCTTCTGTTTGCTGTGATGCATGCCCGACACGGAGTTTCATTCCACTCCACACACTGGGGTGGTTCTGGGGCAGGGGCAGGGGCAGTTGTTGCATGTACGGGGTCCCCAGTACACTACCAGTTCACGGTTGAGGCTCAGAGACTCAGAGATGCCCCAGGATGCCCTGGTGGCCTAGTGGATAAGGTCACATAGTCCATGTACATCCCACGGACCCAGGTTCCAGACCTGGGGCTGGGGGAACCACCAAGATGAACAACTATTTAGTTGTTTTGTTAATAATGTTTCTTTCCTCCTCTCTCTTCCTGCCTACCTGTCTATTCACCTTCATTCCTGCCTGCACCTTTCCTTTAAAAAGAATAATAACTTGCCCTAACACATGCATCTGTAAATAACAAAGCTAGACTCCTAATTCAGGCCATCTAGCTCAAAACCTGTACAGCTCTCACAAGGCCCGGCAGCCTGCCCAAGGCTTCCAAGGGCCACCCAGCCCACTCCCACTTCCTAATTCCCAATAACCAGACAACATGTAGAATGGTCAGTATATTTCACTTTTTACTCTAAAAAAAACTTGACAGTAATAATGCAAACTGCGCAAACAAACAAACAAACAAACAAAACATAGCATCGGTTTCAATCTCCCACCCCTCCAAACAGCGTTCTATATTCCTCAGACATCATCCTTTCCCCTTCCCTTGAAATCCTCAATGGAAAACCGGAAAAGGTAAAGGGGTCCTCAAGGAGAAGGAGCTCCAATCTCAGCCCCTTCGGGAGGTGAAATCATTGAGGAAATAAGGGAGAAAGAGGTTTCTAAGTGGCGGGGTCCCGCTCTGTCTCACAGACCCAGCGGTAAGGCCTCTGGCAGAAGTCATCATTCCAGCGGCCATCACCTGTGAAGTGGGCACAGTCCTCTCCTCCTCCTAACCCATGCCCGTGCCAGTCATCTGGCTGGTCTGGTCTCCAGTTCCTGAGGGGAGAGAGAGAAGGAAACCAGGAGGCCAGACCCTCAGCCAAGCCTGCGAAGAGGCCCTTGTGGGCTGAGACCAGCCGGGCTGGGAGGAGGAGGCGCATACTCACGTGAAGCCCTTCTCATAGTTCGTCCCATCCACCCATTTCCAGGGCCCATCTTGGTCGGTGAGACCCATCCAGGTGTTCACAGGGCCCATGTGGTGCTGGACAAATTTCTGGAGAGAAAATAGGCGGTAGGTAGGTAGTGATGGTTGTCAGACCAGCCAGTCTCCCAGAGAAGCATCCCCCACGGCCTCACCTGCTCCCCCAAGGAGCCCACCACCACCAGATGGGCGTTCTCCAGCTGGCAGTACTTCTCAGCCTCCAGCCAGGACTTCCCAGAACGAGAGAACCAGTAGCAACTGCCATTGTACTCCACCCAGTTAACTGGGCAGCAGGTCTTTTCAGAGGCTGAGGGGGCAAAGGGAGGGTGGGAGACTGAGGTGCTGGCAGGAAAGACGTGGACAGGAGAGCTGGGCTGGAGACACCCTCTCACCATTGCCATGGAGGAGCATCATCTGACAGCTCAGACTTCGAAGGTCAGCCAGGAACTGCTTCACATGCAACAGTAAGTTGCTATGGTCTGAGAAGACAGGAGAGGAGGTCAGTGTGAACGCTGGAGGTCAGGGTGCATCAGCTGCAGGGAGGAGCTCAATAACCAACCACAAATGCCGGGGTCACAAGATGTCGCTGCGTCCCGCATATGCGCCCTCTCACCTTCACCCAGGTCATGCTGCTGTTTCTCCACCTGGGACTCCAGGGATTTCATCTTCCTGCCCATAGTTTCTCCTGAAGGAGAGGCTTGCTCAGAGTCCCCACATCCCCAATCTCCCACAGCCCCTAACCGCAGCCCTCGCCCCCTCACCCTGGACACTCAGGTCCTTGACCTCCCCGGCTGTGCGGACTGTGAAGTTGCTGAACGTCTCCCTCAGAGCCTGCAGCTCCTCCTCCAGCTTGGAGTCTGGGCAGATTTGGGTGCAGAATGAAATGAAGAATTGGTCCACCATCACCGCAACGGGCACTCCCCCAGCCCTGTCCCCTGCCAACCCCCTCAGTATTGCTCTTTCCCCAGCCTGGGCCAGAGCACTCACTTTGCGATCCGATCACACAGACCACCACCAGCAGCAGGAGACTGAGGCCCAGGGACAGCAAGGCGAGGCGGAGTCCAGAGCAGAGGCACCGGATGAGTGGCTGCGGAGGGGCCGGCACTGCGAGACAGTGTGCAGGGACTCAGGGGGAGAAGGGCCTGAGGCAGTTCCGGCCCTAAGAAAAGAACAATCACAGGCTCCTCGAGTGACCCAAGAGGAACCACACGGACTAAGAAATCTGGGCAGAGCGGGTGCCGCTGAGACGCTGCCAGCAAGGGCACCACATGGAGACCTGGGTCCTGTTGGAGACTCCAGGGCAGATGAAAAACCAAAAAAACAGTAAAGATGTTTTTCCCTCTTCCTTAGATATGCCTTCCTCCTTTTCCCTTCGTTCTTGTTTCTCTTTAAAGGGGTGGGAGAAAGAGAGGAAGAAAGGGAAGCGAGGAAATGGGAGAAAGAAAAGAAAAAGAGAAAGAGAGAAGGAAGGAAGGAAAGGAAGGGAAGGAGTTTAACTGGAAGGGGTGCAAAACTTCGACCTCCCCCTGCTCTACCAGGCCCTGAGCCTCTGTTGACACCTAGTGGCCGACAGTGTCACTGCAGGTGAGACGCTCAAGGAAGCCAGGGGGCGGAATTGGTGATCTGGTGGAGAGTAGTGGAGCTGATAGCCTGCTAGGAAGCCGCTGCGCCCCCTGAAGTCTGGGCAAGAAAAGCTTTCTTTCTCTCCATATAAATCCCATTCTTGGCCTGCCCTGATGGAGTGGCGGTTAGGTCAGCCGCATCCGAAGGAGCGCAGTCCGTGTACACTGTGGGAGGGGAGGACAACCAATGTGAACTAAACAAAAATAAAGTGCTTCTTCCTCCTCTCCCTTCCTTCCTGACTGCCTCTGCTGGCCTTCATCCCTGCAAGTAACTTTTCCTTTTAAAGAATAATACAATAAATCATTAATTAAAATAAATAAATCCCAGTCCTCTTTGGCTGGGTTCAGGGAGGAAAGTAGACTGATCAGACTCAACGTCCCCAAAGTTGTTACTACCCAGGGAACCCTATGCCCTGTGAGTCAGAATGTGGAGCCTCCCACCAATCTCTCCTCCCCTGCAGCCCCTTCCCCACTCCCACCCCCTAACAACTTCAGGATAGGTGGAGGCTTGTTTCCATCACTCAGGTCATAGGTTCCACCACGGGGTAACAGAAACCTTTCCCCGGTGACTGTCGGGTCCATACACTCACACTCACACACAGAGCCAAGAGACACTGGGTTTGGAAGAGGAAAGGAGGAGGGGACCTAAGTTCTTCCAGTTACTCCTGAAACCCTGGGTCCGTCCCTCCCCAGGGTCCTGAGATGCAGATGACACAACTCAGGTCAGGAGGGATGCAGAAATCTTGTTACCAAGAAAGAGACCTACACCCTGCACCAGTCTTAAGAGGATGGCTCAGGTGCCATGTTCTGTGAGTGAGGCAGACCCAGAGAGAGCCAGGACCACAGAAAAAACAGGAGTTGAGGTGAGAGGCAGGAGCTGCCAAGTGCTTGCCTTTCAGAAACTGGGGGAAGTGACCCCTCACCTCTTCTGAGCTGATGATCATTCTCCTCATTGTCCAGATGCTGAAGATCTTGATACTCCTTTGCCATGGTAGGGCTGACTAGACCTGGGACCAGATGAATGCTGGCATTAGGGCAGAGGATGGCTGAATGGAGGTGGGCCGCGGGGTCCAGTCCTTTTCTAAGTAAGTGGTCAATGACGACAGGGAGACTTTTGTTTTTTTCTGCCCTTCCCTCCCAGGCTTGACATCCAAAATTCACCCTCTGAAGTTTTCTCACCCAGCCCCCACCGGTCCCATCCACCCCTTCCCCCACCGTCAGCCCTTTCTTCCCCTTTTACTTGCTGAAGATTTTGTGGTGGATTCCAAGGTCCTTTGAGCGGCGCAGATTCCAGGCTAAGGAGAGGACTGAAGCCTGGAGAACTGGGGTTTGTGGACAGACCTAGACAGTGGGAATGGGTGAGGGCTTCCACACAAGGGCCCTGAGTCCTGTAGGCCTGGTCTGTGTGTCTGTGAGCCTGTGTGTCCAAGCAAGCCAAACCTGGCATCTCCAGTGCCTGGGACTTTGGACAGTCAATAAAGGTGGAAATAAATGGATTTGGAACTTAGGGGATGTGTGGGGGTGGGGGTGGGGATGGGTTGCCTTGTTTTCCTCTCCAGGGAGGCAAAGTCTCCTATTCTATATCCCACCCCACACACACTGGTCATCTCACTCCTCATTGCTCAGTTTGAGGGATCAGACTAGGAGGGCTGGGGTGCAGCTCCCTGTTTCCCCTCTGCTCCTCCCCCTTTCTCTTCCGACCTCTGAATTTCCCAGAACTCTTCGCATCTCCAAATATCCCTGACCAGGATGAGAGAGACCCGATCACAGCTCTTGCCCAACCCGAGCCTGTGACCCTGGCATCTGAGCCAACACTCCAGCTTCCTGCAGGCTCAGCCACCAGGCTCCCCAGCCCTGGCCTGTCTTCACTCTCCTGGGGTCCTCCCAGTAGCATGGAGGTGGGTGAGGGGAGAGACAGGAGCATCTCCCACCTCGGCTGGGACTGGTGCAAACCAACCTCCAGTGACTCCTCCACTGTTCCCAAGGCTTCCTTTACCGTCATTCGCCCCTTTCACTATCCCCAGGCACAGCCCAATTTGCAGATGAGGAAACTGCGGCCCTTAAGTGTAAGAGTTTTCCCAAAGTCATACTGCAAGGAATCAGCAAAGGAAAGACTGGAACATGGGGCCTCTGTGCTACCTCCAGAACCACATCCGGAGAGGGGTCCCATCCTGTCACTAGATTGGTCCCAGAGATGTCAGAACATCATCCCTCAGAGCCCCTGGGGAGTTCAGAGAGGCTTGTGTTCAGAGTACGTGGATTCAAATTATGCTAAATTAGAATTTGGGCTATATTAAAGACATTAATAAGTCTCAGTTTACTCCCAAATGTGAAGTCATATACCATTATTTCAGTGAGAAAACTAGACTTGAGCTGTGAGTTTCCCATTATGTGAGTTATTCAGGAACACATTCCATGCATAAAATGTGAGCACCCTGGCCAGGCCCTCATTTATCACTGTCTTGAAACCCTCCGTCTTGTTTGCACGCTCTAGAACGGTGGTAATTTGGATAACCGTTGATTGGTTAATGTAGCATTCTCTATTATCACTGAATCTGATTCATTCAAGCAAATAAACCTATGCTATTTCAGTCAAAAAAGCACAACCCTTGCAGTAGCGGCCAGAAGGAAATTACAGGACTTCCAAGATGATATACACTGCTTGAATGGGGTGTGTTCAGTTCTGCTTTGGTGACTCAGATGCTAAGTCAGTAGCTAGAGTGTGGACCGTGAAACCCCAAGGACCCAGGTTCATGACCCAGGGCCTAGGGGAACAACCTAAACAAATAAATAAAATATACTTCTTCCCCTCACTCTCTTTACTTCTTCCTTAGTTCCTGACTGCCTTCATTCCAGCCTGCCTGCCTTCCACTGGAGGGGAAAAAAAAAATGCTTCTTTATCTTCTTCCTTCCTCTTTAAAAAATAAAACATAGAAAGCTGTACACTTACTTGCATTTTCTGTTTGTGTGTTATACTAGAATTTGTTCTTAGAAGGTAGATGTTTTCTATCCTATAACCACATTCCCCAAATGCATTGATCAGGGAACAATGCTTGCATCAGCAGTGAAAAAAACAAACAAACAAAAACCACATTCCAAAGTCAGTAAATTCAGAATGGGAGTCAGAGGTGATAAACACCGGTAATAAAGCCAGACAAGGAGCCTAACCCATAGGTCACTGATTTGCAAGCAAGTCCCCTGAAATATCCCAGAGATAATCCTAAGAAACTAAAAACAATGATAACAAACAAAACAATTGATGGGTTCTGCAACTGCATCCATCCTTTACATTTATTCCTTTAATTCTTTGGATTATTATGCAAGACCTTCAGGGACAAAGCCTTGTGTATTAATTTGCTATTGCTAACAACATACCACAAACTTCATGGCTTAAAACACCCATTTATTAGCTCACAGTTCCATAGGGGCAGAAGTCCAGCAGGTTCTGTGCTCAAGGCTACACACAGGTGAGAAAAGGTGCTGACAGAACTGTATTCCTGTCTGGAGGCGGAGAAGAATCCATCCCCAAGTCTATTCAGGTCATTGGCAGAATCCAGTTTCTTACAGCTGTGAGTCCATCTCCACTTCTTTGCTGCTTTCCAGGCAAGGGGCACCCTCTGCTCCTAGAGCTGCTGTATTCTTCATCACATGGCCCCTTCCATCTTCAAAGTCAGCAACAGTACATGGAATCCTCCTGCCTCAAACCTCCCCGACTTCTCCTCTGTGCTTTTAAAGGGACTTATATGATTAGACGAGCCCTACCTGGATAATCCTCCTGTCTTAAGGTCAACTGTATATGTGTATATTATAGATACACACATGTCTATGTACGTGGTCATGTACAAGGTCTACACAGAACATAACATCCTCGTGAGAGGGATATCTCATGTTCACGGCTTCCAAGGATGACAGCATGGAATCTTGGGAATCACTTTTAGAACTCTCTGCCTACCATACTTTGCACACAGTAACCCCTGTCCCCTCTGGCACACTTCCCTGTAAGATGTGGTGCAGAGAGGCTGGACTCTGAATGCAAGAATCTCACCTCCAGGGCACTCAAGAAAGGCTCCCTCCTCCTTATAGGAGATCTAAAATGTTGGCCTGGAAAAACAAGTAGGACTTTTATCAGTAGTAATAAACAAGTAACCAGGAAGAGGAAATAGAAGCAGAAGAGAAATGGCTAGAGAAGTAGTTTGGGTCACCCAAAGAGGGACCTTGAATTTTCTGGTGAGGCATTGTGAATGTCATTCAGAAAATAGTGATGGATCATCATTCATTAAGCATGTGGCAAGAAAATACTAGAACATTATTTATATATATTTTTATCCTTTTTCTTTAGATTTCTATTTGGGAATATGTTTCATAATATATAAAATACACTGATACAGTAGAACATGTGTATTAGTGATTTACTGCTGCCAAACAATTCGCCCAAAACTCCAACTTAACTTAAAACGAGAAATACGTATCATCTCACTCAGTCTCTGAGGGTCAGAAGTTTGGGCGCAGCTTAATAGGTTGATATTAATTGGCTCAGGGTCTCTTATAAGTCAAGATGTCAGAAGAGCGACATTCATTTGAAGATTTGACTGAGGTTGGAGGACTAGATTCCAAGGTGAATCACTCACAGCTGGCACATTAGTGCTGGCTGTTGGCAGGAGGTCTCAGCATCTCCCCTCGCAGGCCCTAGAGCTACCTGAGTGTCTCACAACATGACAGCTGGTTTCCCACAGAACGAGTGAGTGATCCAAGAGCACAAAGTGGAAGTCACAACTTGTTTTATGACCTAATCTCTGCACTAAAACTCCGTGACCTCCACAATATCCTAGTTATTACATGGGTCAGTCCTACTCTGTGTGGGAGGGGACCACACAAGGTCATAGAGACCAGGAAGTGAGAAAAATCAGGAGCCAACTTAAAGGCTAGCTACTATACCATGTATAGAACTAATAGGTACAGGACTATATACTGGGGAAACACATTCAAAAAATTTTACTGATGAGGCATTTGAACAACAAACTTAAAGACTGTGAGTATACCTGTGGGGCCCGTGAAGAGCTGCAGACAGGGCAGTGGAGATGTCAGATCTGTAAGATGAACAATGGCTGGCCGGGTCTTGGAGTGACTGAGGGGTCAGAGGTGGGACTCTGGGGAGTAGGGAGTTCTGCCAGGAAGCTGCTGTGTTAGGCACAGTGAAAAACTATGAGACTGAGGCCAGAGAAGTAGGTTACATGGGCAAAAGTTTAGCAAAGGAATGGAGAAGACCTGGTGGGCTGTTGAATGTGTGGGGGTGGGTGGCGGTGTGAGCCATGCACCTGACCAGGGTCCAATAGGCTGCTGGAGACAAGCCTGGAGTCCACAGAGATTTATGGACTGGAGACACTAAGGCAGAGCCCGGGGTGTAGTACTGTGATGACCCTAGCCAGTGACAGGTCACAGTGAAAAGAAAACAGCCCAAGGGTGTGACCTGGTATAGTGGTTGGAACTTAGCCATGTATATCCAGAGGACCGGGGGTTCACATCCCAGGGCCAGTAAGAATAGCTAAATAAAGTAGTAAATACTAAAGTATTTAATAGGAACTAAATAAAATAAATAAAAATGCTTCTTCATCTTCTCTTCTAGACTCGTTAGCCTTCATTCCTGCCTGCACCTTTCCTTTAAAAAAAGCAGCCTAGGACGGAGCCCCTGACAGCAGGAGACGCAGAAGTACAAGTCTAAGATTGCCAGTCATACAAGCCAGGAAGTGTGGGTGGCCTTCAGCTCTGGGAACCCTGAGTGCCAGGTTAAAGACTACCAAGGGGAACCTTCTATCAGGATGAGTCAGGAAGAGGGAGGGAGGGGCTGGGGGAGGTATGGACAGGTGGTGAACAGAGAGGGGGCGGGCAGTGGAAGCTGAGAAGGAAGGAGGCTGGAGGCCTTCAGGAAAGATGTCAGGGGCTAGAAGAGAAGCCCCACAATATTTTGCCACTTTAACTTTGTTGTTCAGATACCCCATCAGTAAAATGATTTTGAGCATGTGTCCCACACTGTGTTTTCATTTACCTGTTAATGCTATAGATGTCTATGGTAGCCTGCTTTTAGGTTGGCCTCCAATTATTCTCACATCCTGGTATCCAGCGCCCACTGAAGGTCACTATCAGAATCTTCCGCATCCAGCTCTCAACTTCTGTCAAGGGTGAGTTCACCTTGCCCTCAGCTAGAAGTGCCTATCTCACAGTTAATGTCAAGGATAAACAAGATGAGTGAAAAGCACTTAGCACAATGTCTGGGCACAAACCAGTGTCCAGTGCTTATTATGTTCACTAGCAGCACCAGCAAGTCTTGAGTTAGATCTTAGGGCCTCTGAATGTGCAGGAAAGGGGGAAGGTGGAGTCAGGAGAGCAGCGACGTCTCTCCCCATATCCCAAACCCAACAGGTTTTTGACTCTTGGGAAAAAAACCATGGAGAGTCCTGCCTTGCTTACTTCTCTGACCCACCTCCCATTTCTCTCCCTCCCACAGGCCCATGCCACAGTGATAGCCTCTTGTCCTCCCATATTCCAAGCTTTATATTCCCTTGCCTCCCAGGAATCTAACACACCTCCCACCGAGTCTGTCATTGGTCTCAATTCAAATGCTGCTCCAAGAAAGAGAGACCACCCTAACCATCCCGGCTAAACCAGCAGGATCCATCCCAGCCACACTCAGTCGACACTTTCTTGGCTGACTGACACCATCATTATTTTAAATGATCTGTATTTGTCTCCCTATTATCTGTTGTCCCCACTGAATAGACCCCAAGTTCCCTGATGGCAGGGACGGTGCAGTCACATACTGCCTGACTCCAAGGAAGATTCAAATAAAGATTTCTTGAAAGAAAGAAAGTGAGGGTGGAGAAGAGTCAGGATTTAAACCCAAGGCTCTTTATCCACACAAGCAGTCTCCTTCAACAGCCAGGGAGGAGCTCTTCATAGATTTGGAAAAATACATCCCAAACTGTTCATGTGTTTCCTTCTGAGGAGTAAGTGGAATGAGATGGGGAGGGAAATTTTTTTTAACCATATAAAATTCTGTATTTATTTGACTTTTTGTAAAATACATGTATTACTTTGGTAATCCTAAAAATAATGCATGCAGAATTGGTGATTCTACCCCTTCTTAGTGAACTCTCCTTAACCCCTTGGATCTGGACACATTACCTGCACACACCTTCCTCAGCTCACAGATTTCTCCCTTCAGCCAATGGTAGAAAACATCAGCACAGCCTCAAACCATCTGCTCCTATGCAGAACCAAGCTAAAAGAAGGATTATTTGAAACACATCCTCTGAAGCATGCTTCTCCACCCAACAAGACTTCAGAGTCACCTGGAAGTTTTCCTGAAACACAAGGCCCTGGGCCCCACCCCCAGGATTCAGTGGGTTCAGTTCTGTTGGATAGAGTGCTACACAGAACATTCAGCAGAGCAGTCCAGACAGAGATGGCTGGTTGGGTGACACCTCAAGAGCTCGGTCTCTAGCCTCGGGTATGTTTAGGCTGAATCTAAGAATCATTGCCCCTGGGTTGGTCTTTTGCATCCAGCTCTCAACTTCTGTCAAGGGTGTCTGCAAAATTGCCCCTTTGCACTGTTCAGGACTTAGCCATCAAAACTCTTAGCACCCCGCACCTCAGCCTGGGGCCCCTGAATCAGAGGGAGAAAGTGGGCAGTATCACAGCTGGTGCCAGCAATGGCTCATCTATGCTGCAGCTCAGGCCTTCACAGTGGGGGGGGGGAGGGGGGGTCTGTGAAGCATATGAACAGGGCAGAGGAACCAGAAGCCTGACTTCCTAACAGCAGCTGAGGAGTTTCCATTTAGCACTCAGAGCCAGGAAAATCTGACTACCTTCAAGAACGAAAATGTCTTCTCCTTTATAATAAACAACTTGGTAATTGACCCTTTACCTTTTTGCCCTGTCTACCAGGACACTCAGAGATCAGATTTACCCTTGTAGCTACTGCACCTGTTTCTTCCATTTTTATTTCTATTGTCCAGGTCCTGCCCCCCCACCCACCCCAACATTTGCAAAGTTGCTTCAGCTCTTTCTTGTGCAGATGGAGCATAAAGCAAACTAACGAATAAAGAATGGCACAGTATTTCTTATCAACAAACCTCTGTAAAGGTTATCACCAGCCCAGCACTGTGCACAACTCCATGAACATGAACAAAGGAAATGTCCTCTATATTATCTGACAGAGACTGTTAAGCTGCCTGACAGAGCCCAGGGGAGTGACCAGGGGGCCTAAGTTCACTGTAACTCTGTGCAACTCTGGCCTCCTTTCTCAGTGGCTTTGAAGAAAGCCTCCAGCCCTTCCTACAGCCAGTATTCACCAGTCTCAGGTTCCCTCCAAGGCCCCTTTCAAGTCACTCTGTTCTCTCTGGGGTGGGGTGAAGAAGGATCTGACCTTACCAGACCCATCCCTATGCTCCCACCCTGTCTCCCTCCTCACCCGGGTCCCCAATAACCAGGCCACACACCAGATTTCAAGTATCTGTCTCT